>JAFBJS010005702.1:2802-42093 GCA_016785265.1 Paraplagusia blochii | reverse complement strand
ATTATGAGCCTTTTTTGTTGTTATTATATTTGTCCAGATTAATGTAGATTAAGTGGAAGCAGACTTTTAAATGGACAAGAAATTAAAGAAAGAGTGGACTAATGATTTTTTCCATGACTGTATATATATATATATATATATATCAAGATAAAGTGAGAACTTTGGACATTTCTAACCATAAAATAACCTCTTATAATGAATGAACCTCTTACTGCAATGTGGCCAAATATTTTGACTCGTAGGCCACAATTGGTCCAAAAGTTTCAGAAAGGTGAGCAGAAAGATGGATGCATTTGTGTAAAGTAAGATAAATGACAAAAGTCATGCAATAAAGGGCAAAATACTGAAATGCCTTTGGCCTTATCTATTGGTACAATGCAGCAATTGCAGGAAAAGGACAGATATACAATGATGATATATACATTAACAATATACTGTAAATTGGAAGGGTTGGGGCTTGATTAAAATGCCAAACAGGCCATATCTGGCCCTCAGGCTCAACCTTGCCCATCTGTGTTCTAACTGACCAGTTTTTAATTCAATTAGATTTTATTTATTTTTATTTGCTTTTTATTGTTTTTTTATATATTTTATTGATGTCAGCAATGGTGGAATAGTGGCTAAGAAAGCGGTGTTTTGTCCACAAGGCTTCTGGTTCGATTCCACCAGCTGCCAGGTTGCAACTAAGATGCTCTGAGCATAGCACCGTCTCGACCCACATAACTTCTAGTGGGCTCACCACCCACAGAATGGCTGACAATATGGTGCAGTGTGATTTGGGTGGCACCAGCTGACCCTGCGACCCGGCAACGGACAAACAAAAGAAGAAGATGAATGAATGAATATTTTATTTGTTGTTATGCTCTTCTTGAACATAGATTACCTCATACTCATAAGTAAATTTGTCACACCAGATGTTATTGGACCATATGTGTTGTTTCCATCTACATATAATAACCATCCATCTGCTGAAAAACCATAAACACAACAATCATGAAAAAGAAAAGTTGCAATAGTTTAAAACCCTGTGAGATACAGGTGCTCTGATCTCATCCAGACCTTCTACGATGAGCGCTGCAGGTTGTATCCGCTTAAAGGAACTGTTCCCAAGGTCTCACTGATCCCACTGTGGCCCGAGGGCAAGAAAAGGGTGGGACATGGATGTAGAGTCGGGGTCATGAGAGGCTTCTCTGTGTCTGTGAAAGGCTCTGTGTTTTGCGGCTGAGGAGTGGCTGAGCTCTGGCCCGTGGATGGTGTGGCCGTAGCGTGAGGGGGGGAGTCAGGGTGCGTTGGAGGGGACACAACTAGTGGGGCGCACAGATTGTGATGAAGACAGCTGTGCAGGGGTGTATAGGAGGTCCCTTTGTCTCCTGCCAGCAAAAATCTGTGACCGATTATCAGCGTCTGTCTCTCAAGGGGTCGTTTTTGAACCCGGGTGGCTGTAAAGAGAGGATGCACAAGGGGGAGGGAGTCGCTGGACACAACTGTGTTGCTCTGTTCTGGTTGCATTTGTGAGGGTCAACTTTAGGAAGGACGTTTTTTTTTAAGCCAATAATGCTAACACCGAATGGTCAGGAATTTACTCTGCTAAAGTATTCTATACTCGGTAAATATCAGCATTTTGTATTTCCTCTGTGTCTATTTTAAACACAGGAAAATAACAATTTGTCCTTCAATTGCTGAGTTACACGCGTCTGTGCTTTGCCCCAACCTCCAAGGCAGCTTCCTAGTTGTGTGGTTAGATTTCCAGCTATGTGAAAAGTGTGTCCTATGGAGAGACAGGGAAAGTGGTTGTGAAAAGGGAAGTCGGACCCATGGATGGCTTGTCGGCCATATGTTAGACATTACTGAGCTAATTACACTTTTAAAAGCGCCGTGTTTACCGCTGAGAAAAGCCTTGTTAGGTATATTTTACTGTCTCTCCTGAAATTATTCATCCTTGACAAGCTCAATTGACATTATCATAATTACGTATGCAATTACTTTTTAATCACTGCGCTGTTTTTTAAGTGCTAGCAGCGGAGGTCGCTAATGCTCAACTGTTCCTGTCTGACCATCCATCAAAACAGAAACAGGCCGCTTCCTTGTAGTGGAAAAATAACCATAATCTTCAATTTAATGGCTGTTCTTTACTGTTGACGTTTAGTATTTATTGTTAAAGTGTAGTAAACATTGGTATTTCATTGTAGTCATTGTATCGTGGAGCCCTGTCTGAGTCAAACAGTGTTGCAACACGTGTGAAAGAAGAGGATAAAGAAGTATTGTTGAACTTTGTCCTGCTGGACTGTGTTATTGCATGTAGGAATGGTATAGAATAACTCGTCGGCCCCCACATCTGCCGCTCCCCTCCATTCCCACATGGCTGCCAGTGGGTTGATCTTCACCTGTCAAAGCAAAGCTCTGACTAAAGACTCGCAGCTCGGGGTGGGGAAAAGGAAAACAAGACGGAGAGAACAAACAAGCCAACAATCGACTTTGTGTGTGTCTTAAATGTTTCTCTCCCGAAGAATGTTGGGCTGAGGTGTTGAATCTTCTGAATGAAAAAAAGGTTCTTTATACATTTAACAGTTATGTTTTGGTGAAATGTGTGGAAATAAATATTGTTCATTCCACTTTGAAAAAGTTTAGGGATTGTTGCATTAAGGGATTGTTAAAATAATCAACTCTTCAACAACAACAGTTTTTCCAGGATCCAGGAACTGATGCTGGGTCTGCAGCCTGTCAGGTAACACCCCACAGTGGTGCAGAGAAATTAAAATAGACCTGCAGTTGATCCTGCCGCAAAGAAAGGCCAAACCTGACTAATATATTTTAAGTATCATATACTAAAAACACAGGTTCAGGGGCCAAATCTGGCCCACATTGTAATTATCTTTGGCCCGCAAGCTCATATCCAATGTCTCCTAGAATTGTCCCACTGCATATAGGTCCTATATTGTATATATTAAATTATAACGTGTATCTTTTCCCTTGATATGTAAGTCGCTTTGGATAAAAACACCCACCTATATGTATTGTAATATAAAGTCATTTACTGGCAGAATTTGTAGTATTAGCAGCGAATCGGACATACACGTAAATCTTTTTTGGGTCTCTGGAAAAAAAGGCAATCGACAACATTCTTTACTGATAGCAATAGTGTGTGCTTATTGTTTGTGAAGACATCACAAGGATATAAACGTAGGAAATGAAGAAGGAGCTTATTTAAACATACAGTACATAAAGTAGTCGTAACCATAACAATTGAAGCAGGAATCTCTCGAGTCGATCCAGCTTTACACTTTCTGTCTTTATGTAAATGGCCATTGACTCCTTTCATGGCTTTAGTGGTTTGAAAAGAAGAGAAATGGAACACGTCCCAGTCAATCAATCAGCAGACAGCAGGAGGCGCCCATTGTTAAGCATCTCCTTAGTTTGTTTCTTCCTGGGAATCTTCTTCCCTTGATAGGAGGTGCCGTGAGCCTGTCCACAGTTGAAAGAGGAGGCACATTCTTTCAGCACCTCCATCTCTCCTTTGTTCACCGGTTTCTGAGAAGCTTTTCTCACCTTGAACTCATTTAAAGAAAGACCACATAAAGCCTGTGTGTCAAACGTGAGGCACGGGGGCCTAATATAGCCCGCTATGTCATTCTGTATGGCCCGTGGTATCTCAAAGAAGGATTAATTGCCATAAAATTAAATCCATGCTACTGAGTTTCTCAACTTGAGGAATATTTTTTAATCCTAATGAATGTACAATATTACAACATTTGTAATATGAACAAGGAATAGTATATTTCAGAAATGCTCATTTTAGGGATGTCTGATAATATCCATTGTCCAGTATCCATTGTTTTCTACCGATAATTCAATTTCAATTAATGCTCGTTTTTTTGGGAAATTTTCTGATATACACAGTCCTGAGAAACTTTCCTCAGTTTTGGGGGCCAACAGCCACACGTATCGGTGTCTGATATCATAATGGGAAAATAAGCGGATGACATCCCTGACATCGAGGGTGTGGAAGGGTGTTACTGTGACAAACTATCCAGCTTGAAATTGCAAGACATTTTAAATTAAAATGACCAAGATAATGAAGAGATTGGACGTCTGTTACAGTCATGCCGGCCTTAGCATGTGAGTCCTGCATGGACATTACATGATCATCTGTGTCATGTGGTTTCTGTCGGGTTGAAAACACAATGAAAACTCTTTGTATTTATTGGGGGAACAATTCCTTGCAAACTTGTTTGGCCTAAAGGGAGAAACCTCCTGTTTAAAGAAAACACTCTCCTGTTCTGCTCAACTAGGATCTCACCTCCTCCTCCTATTTCTCTCTTTGAAGGAGGAGGGAGCCAAACTTTGAGCTAGTGCGCCCCCTCCCTCCCTGATAGATCTTCCAGAAATAAAAGACAAATCTGGGCCCTGAATCCTTTCTCCTCTGGAAGCTCTGTTTGGCTTGTATCAAGATTAGGAAAATAACGTCTTTATGTCAGTGTGGACAAAGGTCAGTAGAAGTAGGAAGCAGGTGCTGGAGGCCATGCATTTGACCGCAGGTCATTGTTATCGTAGGTAGGAGCACAGACACAATAGAGCTGCGAGGAAAAGAGGCTATTCTTCTTCGCCATCTTCTCCTTTCTGGGTTTGTTCCTGCTGAGATATCTGCAGGACACCTTCTTTCAAAAAAGCTGCGGGGGGTAAATCTGGAAACGCAGGCTACCTGTTGCAAGAAACAGCTCAGGCATTATGCATGCTGCCGGCCTCCCACCCTCAGGGGAAAGAGAGCGCTGGCTGCTGATGGAGACTTGGCCGCGGAGCCCAGAGGCACATCTGGTACTTGTTGTGTGGACTTACTTTTTTTTTTGTCCTAAAAGTGCAGATGGTTGTGAATTGCTTTAAAAAATCCCCTTCAATTCCACAAAAGTTAAACTAAAAAATAGAACCTTAGGGGGATTTTGACTTTCCCTTCAGGATTTCATTCCTGCTGGTTCAGTTCCTTAGCCGTTCCTGGACACAGAGAACCTGTGGATACTAAACGTCTGCGAGGCTACTTGAGTTTTTTAGAGTAAAGAAGTGTGTAGGAGTAAGAGAATCACACTCAAACAGTTGTTCTCTTATAATGTTATGTAACTGGCCCAAAACAGGTGATGTATACGTGGGCAGGAACACTAAGCTGCGCTGTAGCTCCTGTTGACTTTGGCCCGGTTCTACTGGAACCACATGAGCCTGGGCTCAGGCCTCTCACCTCTCTTATACTTTTTCATTTGTTGGAGACCTTCCTCCAAACGACCACTGCATTCTTCTCCTCCGGCTCAGAGGACCTGAAGGAGGCGATAAAGAAAATATATCACGCAGGTATAACAACGTAGAGTTGAGATTTGTACCAGAAATGCAATGACAAAGAGCAGAGCGAGCGAACTAGAACAAACAACCACGACTGGCTCGCAGGAACACAGCACACGAGGCCTTTCTGGCAGTGCCCAGAGTCTGTTGACTCACTAAGGTGCACCTTGCCAGCAAATCATACTTTCCTCCTATTCTCATTCTATTCCTCTGGCAAATCAGTTAGCCAGCTAACCAGGCGTTCAGCCAGCCACAAACCTGGACGCAAAAAAATAAAGTCTGTCCGATAAGCAATCTGGTCTTTATTATCTTTTCTTTTCTATTTTTTCACTGAAATGTGCACAAACAAAACTAAAAGAAACAATGTGTTTCTAGTTTTTTTTAATTAAACCAAGTAATTATAAACTCGGCAACTCTGTCATAAATGAACACAGATTTATTTTTTAAATGCAGAAATGAAAAATGTTGACAGTATATTGGACTGATCAGATCAGGCTGCAGAGAACAGTAGAGGAGACGCTGTGGAAGTGTTCATGGCCCAGTTCTAACCCTATAGAGTGAGAGGCAGTACAGACACAGAAGCACGTTTCAAATCCTGGTGGTTAAGGGAGTGGACTTGGGTCTGCAAGGCTTCAGGTTCGAATCCACCACCTGCCAGGTTGCTCCTGGGGTCCTCTGATCATAGCAATGTCCTAAACCATAAATCTTCCAGTGGACTCACCACCCACAGAAAGGCTCACAGTATGGAGCAGTGTGATTTGGGTGGCAGTTGTGGAGATTGTACTGTCTGTAAGTCTTTAGTTAGTCCTCCTAAACTAAAGATAAAAATATGCATTTTTTTTTTCATTTTTTGTAACATTACTGTGTCAAAATAATTTTATCATAATACAAATTCAGTTAAATCATTTAGCAAGAAAAATAAGATAGTGAAGATAAAATCAACATCCATTATACCTTATAAAAATTTAAAGACTATCTATCTATCCACCATTAACTAATCTACTCCTCCAGTGAAACGGCCAGACCAAGACCAAATTCAATAAACAAAAAAAAAAATTTGAAAAGATCCACTTTTCCAAATTGATCCCAGACATGTGCTAATTCCGCACAGAATGTTTCACATATCTTTACAGAACAACGTCCACGTCTCGTTTTCACACCCTGATGTGATGATGATGGCCGTGATGACGGTGGTCAGTAGAGTCAGGCAAAAGTTAGAACTTCTCTTTTGAAACAGAGATGGACACTGTCCTCCGCTCATACTAACGCCGGTGTCTGGAACCCAATCTGCCCACCATCTGCAGACCTCCACGGCTCCGTTTGATATTCAAACAAACACCTGTCAAAGGTCCATGTCTCATAACGCAGAGTTGGTGGAAATTGGCAAAATCTCAACCTCTACGTTTGAGCAGAAGCGAAGGAAAAGAAAGGCAAATGTGGGTTTTTATTCCCACCATCTGTTCCCGTGTTAAATATAGACTTTTATGGAAGGCCCAGAGGAATAGCTCCACTTTCTGTTAAATGTCAGAGAATAATATGCCATTCAAGGTGCTACATTTCGACTAGATGTTTGCACAATAAATTATTTGACGTTCAACGTGGTTTTCTCCTCAACATCAGCTGGCGCGGCTGATTGAACTGTTGGTGCGCAGCCGTAGCCAACTGCTGCCAAGGGCTTTGGAGGATGTTCTCAGATGAAGGAACAGTTATGGAGTCTTTGTACAAAATCTCTCCGTGCCTCTCTTTCTCCTCCCACTCCTTCTCTCTCTCTTTTTCTCCCTCACTCATATTGAGATGAAGGGTCTGCTGTGGGATGACAGGGTGCTGCCTGGCAGTTTTCCAGGCCCCACATCTGTCCGACTGCTGTTCCATTTTTTTTTTTTTTTTTTGTATTTTCCTCTCAACAGCCCCCAACTGTATTGCTTTAGTTGTCAGCCTATTTCAGGGCCTGTCTCAAGGTTTGCAGATGTGATTCTCAGAGCAGCAGTGACAGACTCACTCATGAGATGATGGGTGTCAGTGACTAATGGCGTACAGAGTTATCATCCAGGCATCATGGGAGAGATTCATCCTACGTGACATACTTTTAGGTGGAGACAACTCAACTGCCGCTCAAAACCTAGAGTTACTAAGTAACATGAGTGTTTTGCTCTTGAATTTAATACGATTTTGCATTTTAGTGAGCACAATCATGCAGCTTGGTGGATAAGATTAAGATTAAATTAAAGATTAACTTTTTTTTATCATTGTGACGTGATTCACACGTGAAATGTGACCTCTGCATTTAACCCATCATTAAAGTGACCAGTGGGCAGCTTTTGAGTGTCCGGGGAGCAGTGTTTGGGGACGATACCACACTCACGGCACCTCAGCCGTTACTTGGCGGTGCAGGGGATTCGAACCAAGTCCGCCTCCTTAACCACTAGGCCACCAACTGCCATAGATAATAGGGAAGGTTAATTTATCTTGTGATTAGTTTACCTGATTTGAAATTTTTACTTTCAATACACAGTAAAATGTAAATCTGCGTCCTGCTAAACACAATTGCCATATCCATATTAGCCATGGTGCAAGTACTACAGTCAAAGACTCACCACAACAGTCCGTGGTAACAATAACAGCTTTAGCTTCTGTAATATCACTGTAATATATATAAAAGAATATTCTGTAACTAATCCAAATAATTGAATTATTAATATGAACTAATAACATGATAATATGCAGGTCTGTTGAACTTCTCCTGGTTTTCAAGAGTATTAATCTTGGACCATCGCCTTGGTCCTTCTTTTTTGGTTTCCTAAACTTTTCTCTGCATCACCCAGACCTTCAGCTGACTCTATTGGTATTCCACTCTGATTAATAGATGCTGTTGTGATTTTTTTTAAGGGGTGAGGCAGTTGTGAGAGGGGTGAGATCAAGGGCTTAGATCAAAAGCACTGAGCATGAGGGGGAAGATGGAACAAATTAACTTTTTTGACAATGACAGTTTGACCTCAGTAAATAGCTAATCCCTCGACTGTAAGATGTAAACAAGGAAGGAAAACAATGACACTGTGACCTCTGCATTTAAGCCATCAACTAAGGGAACAGTGAGCAGATGAGATGGGAATCAGTGGCACATGGTGGAACTGAACCTGGAACCTTCTGGGTCCAAATGCTGTTCCTTAACCACTAGGCCACTGCTGCCCCACAGCATTCACATTCGGTTGTTTTATTTTTTTTAATGGGGCTAAAGGTGCATTTATTTACTTCATTCATTCACACTGGTCAACACAGTTTTTGAGATCAAATGGTCAACCCCAACACTATTCTGTTTGGAAAATCCCACCCTAGTCACCTACTTCTTCTTTTCCTTTCAGCTTGTCCCTTTTTACGGTGTTGCCACAGCAAGTCAACATTTTTTCATCCCACCATGTCCTCTGGAAGTTCTAGTCACCACTTGTTGGAATATTCTAATTAACACGAGGGTATAAAAAATACAGTTACATTAGAAAACATTTACATTTAACTAAATAACAGCAAGTGGACCTTCTACACTACCTGTCCTTTCAGTTGTCAGATATTGTCTCTTCCTTTCTAGTTAAACCTCATATCACTAGTTTACTTTACATAATATTTAGCAGACACTTCTACAATGGAGTAACCGTAGGTTCTAGCGAAATCCTATTATAACATTCCAAAACTGTATATTTAATAAACATTTAAGACCAGGGTGCAGGTACACTAGGGGTTAGTGATATCTACCAAGAAAAAGGTGGTCCCTGAAAAACCTCCAAACTCAGGACGTTGTTGACACACTGCAGTTGAAGCTGTTGTCTTCTTCTTTTTACCTTTTGGCTTGTCCCTTTTTCAGGTGTTGCCACAGCACAGCACAGTCAACAATTTCCATCTCCTACTGTCCTCTGTATCATCTACTCTAACTCCAACTACCTCCATGTCCTCCCTCACTGCATCCATCAATCTCCTCTCTGTCTCCTACCTGGTAGCTCCATCTCTAGGATCATTCTTCTACCAATGTGTCCACTGTCCCTCCTCTGAACATGTCCAAACCATCTCAATCTGTCATCTCTAGCTTTTTCTCCAAACCTCCCTGCCTGTGTTGTCCCCCACCTTAATAAAGTACTCTGTGCTGTACAATACAACAGTATTGCTGTATCAGAACACATTCTAACATAGGCGGCCATTTTATTTAGGGTCAATAAAAGCAAAAGGTTTAATCACATCTTTAACACATTTCACCATCTCTTTGTAACTCATCACCAAGCATTGTTAAACTGGTATGAAAATCACTGAAACTGATTTTAACCCTGTCCTAACCGATAAAGGGAGGGAAGGGGGCGTCTAGGAGAGGGAAGGGGGGAGAAAGGTAAAAAAAGGGAATGAGGAACTGACAATTAGGGACAACTAATCACTAAATGTGTATCCAAGCGCATCCCCCAAACCCTCTCCACCCCCAGTGCCAGCGCCTGCACTGTGCTTGAACCTGTACTGAATGCCAACGGCAGATAATTATAAACCCACGGGCCAGGCCTCCCCTGTACAGAGGGAGGGATGGAGCTTCAGCAAAGCCTGAACTCCTGACCTTCTTCACACACCAAGCATCTGTTGTGGGCTCCGGGAGGTGCAAGATGGGTCATAGCGAGCCATGAGGCAACAGAGGGAGAAGGAGAGAGGGCAGAGGGAGATAGAGGTGGTGGAAGGGTAGGGTAGGGCCAGTGCTGGTGGGTCGCTGTTGGTGCAAAGGGGATGGGGGATGGGGAGAAAAAGGAGGGTGAAGTGGGAGGAGGAGCTCTCTGAGGGGAGACTTTTTTGTTAGCACTTTTTGGTTTTACGCTCTTGACCAATCGAAATAAGGGGGGTGGGTGTGTGTGGGGGGGCAATTAATGAATAAGAGTGAAAAGTGCAGAGAGTGAATTCCCTTTTGTTGTGCCTGCTGGGTTATCTCTCCTCCATTTATCAACATCCATTAGGTGGGGAGTGTTTCCAATGAATTCCTCTGTATGCAAAAGGAACCTTTGTTTGAGTGTCTCCATTAGGAGATTTGGACTAATAATCACATTTAACACTTATCAACATTTAATTATATATTGAATCGATGTGTTGTATCTTAATTGCATTCTCACTGTTAAAAATAACTAAAAAAAAAAACATTTTTACACAGGGAGAATGCTTGTGGCAGTCCTGAAATGTGGCAAAGTGATGAGCATTCGTTATGTGTGGCTGTCAAAAAAAACCTGCATCCTTGTTCAGAAAATTCAATGGTCAGTGAGCTGGTAGGTTTGGTCCAACTGTACCTGGATTTGGATATCGGCTAATGCTAATACCATTCTTATGCAAACTCTATTTGCTTGACATTAGTAGGGTTTGCATGGTTTCCTGAACGGTGGTATGTCTCGCAACCTGTATTCTCATTGAGCCACGTTCTGTTCAGGTCAGTATCCCATAGTTCACAGTTATCTAAGACACCTTCCAGTTAAGCAGACAAGGCTGAGATGGTGGTTTGTGGATCACAATTCTTTGCAGGTTGGATCGGATCGGTCCAACCCTAATTTCTAATAGATTTATTTTTTCAGAAAATAAAGGTTGAAGAGATTTCCCCTATTAGTGCAGGTGATTGCATTGTCTGTTTTGAAGACTGATGATTCAGTTGGTATCAGTACATAGAAAGAGTGCATTATTTATAATATTTCTGCTTTAGTTTTATTTTTTTTATCTTATTCTGGATATTCTCCAGCACATCCATCCATGACGTGCACTTGATGTGTGCATTGGTAACATGTCCTACTTGCATCCACATACATTACATTATACAATTGAACCCCCAACCTCAAGTCAAAAAGAACAGAAATCTAATTTCTTTAGAGAGTTTTTAAGCACAAGGTAAAAGACAGACTAATGACCATTATATCATGTTGAACCTATTAAACAACGAGTTTGGACCTTATAGTAGCATGAAGTGTGTACTATATGTGATTCCTCCCTTCTTGATAATATACAAACATATAAAATTCCAGATTAATAGAGTTCTAAACGGAACTAACAGAGGTTCAAGCTAGAATGTCTGGGTCATAGTGAAGTGTATTTTCACTATTTGTAATGATCAGTATGATCAGCTTCTGACCATACTACTGTATCTTTAAAGGTTCATCAAACTCCATCATAAATTCCTCAATGATTTCTCGGAAATGAGGTGGCGATTGGAGAACTTTGACTAACTCTAATCTCCATTTTCACACCGTTTTTATGGAGTTGGACATGTCGACAGACCACCTCGACTCATGTGGTCTTCTGCTCTCATCTTGAAGAGCTCTTGCTTTGCACTTTGCCAGTTTCGGATATAATTGGGACCAGATAGCTCCCTACGAAGCCCTCCTCCCTGCAGTCCGCACGCCCATCCTGGAGTTTTTGATCACTTCTGACCTGGCTCCAGCTCAGCTCAGCTCTGACACACTAGCAACAATTTCTTGGGTGGTTTGTGATTGGCTGCAGACAGAGAGACAGACAGAGAGACAGTGACTAAGTGATTATTAATGATTAAAACCCAAAACTCAACACACAACTAAAAATATTACAAATGCCGATGCAATTGTAGCATTTTTGTGGGATCATTAACATTCGTTTCGCACAGGACCACCTTCCACATCTGTGCGACACTACGGTGTGAGTTATCCATGTTTATGCATGTGTCCCGGCATTTCATGAGTGATTGTCTTGAGGGAATAGAACAAGATGTGCGCAAAGATTCCCAAATTTGATTCAGGAGATTTGCAAATCCTGTGCAAATTACTGCTCTGCCTCTTTCTCCTCTGCCTGCCGTGCTCCTCTTTGAAAGTCATCTTCTGTGGCAATCACTCCCAGATGGAGAATATTAGACGTAATCACTTCCATTTGCCGGCTCTTTTACTCTCACTGCGAGGTGACACGCCTTCTCCTTCTGACATCTTCTCACAATGGACAATTACCGAGCACTCATCAATCACTTCCTGCAAGGCAGCCTGACACACAGGATCTGGTAGAAATCATCTGACTTGATAACCTAGACAACGCTACAAATCTGCTTACATGCACAATAAGAGTGAATTCTCTGGATGTCGTGCAAATGCTAACATATTTAGTATTGTTGAGGTATACGACGTCTTTAAAAACTTTAAGTATCCACTCATTGACGGGGGACCAGACACTCAGAGAAACTTTCTTTTGATGTGTCCAATATTAATTCCGCGTTGAGAGTTCTGGCTCGGCTTTAAACATAATGCGCTCACAGACAGTCTGCTGAGGGGAAGCTGTCTTTGAGTCCGCCAAATTAAAAGATGGAGCTAATAGATGAAGATGATATATAGACATATGGAATTACACCCGTACAAATTCTATAAAAAAAAACAAAACTCCTTTTTAATCCGAATTTGAACTCTGACTTTTTTTTTCCTCTCTCAGCCTCTTTCCTCCCGGGTCCGTCAACATCCATTCCGTCCGGCCACCCTGTCGTCCAACCTTCTCCTTCTTTGTGTCTCCCACTCCATCTCTGTCACACTGTGTCTCTCACTACCTCACCAACGCTCTGTCTCTTTCATTCTCTTTCTCCTTTCCTTTCATCCTCCATTCCCAGGCATGGTTGACCTGGATCTCACCCCTAACCTCCACACCATCCCAAATCATAGCTGGAGTTTGAGTTACAGCCTGAGATCCCGTACGGTGCAGAACTGTCCTGGATCATACACCCTGAAATTGTGTCTGGTAAGGGTTGTGGCCTCAGAGCACCAACGTCAGACCTCAGACAAAGACAAAGTGGAAATACTGAGATTAATCAGGCAAATTTGAATAATTGGTCATGAATAGTAAAAAAGTGTTCCAATTCCTAAATAGATTTACTTGAAGCAACATTTCAGATTTAAGGATTAACAGTCTTGACAAAACCATCAACTATATCAAGTTATGTCAGCTTTAAATCCAAGCTTTCTTGCTTTTGGTCTCCACCAAATATCCTTCCTGAAAGTGGGATGAACCTACACATATTTTTAAAAATACGTATATATCAGCAGAGTTCTGGTGTTTATTTCCATGTTTGCTGGTATAAACTTTTTGTTTTATTAAAGGTGATTCTAATACAACCTCCACCTTCAATCTTTTGTCTCAGACACCTGCGCTGTTGTCCTTCACTTCTTTTACATTCCCATGATAAATTTGACACCAAAGTGTAAAATTTGTTTAGCTAATTAACACAGAAAAGAGTCAGCACTGGTGGTTAAGTGGTTAAAGAAGCCGACTTGGGTTTCATGTTCGAATCCACCAGCTGCCAGGTTGCCACTGAGGTGCTCTGAGCATTGCACCGTCCGGACCCACATAACTTCTTGTGGGCTCAAAACCCACAGGGAGGCTCACAGTATGGTGTAATGTGATTTGGGTGATGCTGGACACCCATGCGACCTGGCAAAGGACATGCAGAAGAAGATGAATGAATGAACAAAAGAAAAAGAAAAAATAGAGTAAAACAAAGTGCAATGCTCAATATGTTAGTGTGGCAGTGGTGGCCCAGTGGTTATGGAAGCGGACCTGGGTCCACAAGGTCCTGTTTCCCCTATAACCCTATTGCCAAATTACTGCTGAGGTGCCCTTAGCATGGTATGGTCCCCACACACAGCTCCCCCTGCGCTCCAAAGCTGCCCACTGCTCACTTTGATAATGGCTGAAATGCAGAGGCCAAATTTCGATGTGCGCTGTGGTGTGAATCACAATGTCACAATGACACAAAAAGGAATTTAATCTTTAATCTTTATTTTACCTGAAAACTGGCTGATGTGGTTATTTTAACATAATAAGAACTATCAATATCGGCTGCTCAATAATAATGGCCTGAAATGAGCTTCATTGTCTAATATCCGTAAGCTTTTTATTGGTTTTTACTCTGAAAATGAAATTTTTAAATTACAAGGTCTTGGTTTTGCCACGTTTGCTAAAATCGCATATACGGGGCCAAAATAGCTGCAAAAAATAAGCAATGCCTCACATCCACAAAAGTTAATTATGGACATCATGTACATTTAATTTTACTCTATTTTGTTCTATTTTTACTATATTGTGCTGACCTGTTACGTTAAACCTAAATTAGTTGCTACTGTACTGTTAAGACTGATGGTCTAGTATTTATTTTATCTCCCGTCCACACAGTAATGGCCAAGTCCAACTCAATCCACTCTAGTTCTGCTGTCTTTCTTTGTTATCAGGGGACCTCATGCCACAGTCAAGAAAAAGGAGACTCAGGGAGCACCTCTCAAGAGGCGATAAATTGTCAAAGCAGACCTGGTTTGGACAGAGAAACGAGCACAGGCAGAAGCTCCCTGAAAGAATTTAGTAGAAGTCTTGGTTTCTCCCGGAGTTTAACCTCGTCACCCCATCTCATTGGGACACTCCTTTATTCCGAAGGCTGATTTATTACAAGTTCACAAGGGATGAAAACAGGCATAGCGGAGCCATCAGCCTCGCGAGTGATAAATGACTCACACTGGTATCTCCATCTGAAGCCAGAGCTACAGTTTGAACATGTGAAAAAGGGTGTGTATGGGGTATCCATGTGCACAGGCACACACATATATGTATATATATATATATAATATACCTTGTTCAAATTATTATGTTGTTCTACCTTGTAGGTTAAGATAAATCGGTGTTGGTGTTGGAAACCAGAAAAAAGTAATTAAACCTTTTAATGAAGCGAGAGCGTAGCTTCCGCCATGAATATTTTTACATAAATATATTCCCTTTTCCAACCTGTTGGCTTTGGATTCTTTGTGTGTCACCAACCCACCGGGGTCCTCGGTATATCCCCAGTGCTACCCTTGGTTTCCTTCCCCCTAAATGAAATTCTTTGGAAAGTCATTTTATATCACCCTTTGACTGTGCATTGAACTGTAAAACCACCCCATTGGAAACAAAATAAAAGGATAGGAGAGGGAGAGCGGGGGGATGGGTAAGGAGGAGAATTATAATTCTTTGCAGGCCTTTGGTATTAACCCAAACACCAGAGCTGTCAGCAGTTCAGAGAGGGAGGTGTGAGGGGCAAACATTCAGTGTTAATTGGCACTTTGTAAGCTTTGAGCCTTCCTTTTGTGAGGGAAGGGGAAGAGAGAGTGAACGAGAAAGGAGGAGGTTGTCCAGCAGCGGCGAGCGAGCGAGGGAGAGAAAGAATGAGGGAGAGAGAGAGAGAGAGAGAGAGAGCTTGTTCCTGTAGGCCTGTTGGGCCATGTTGAGGGTGTTCACGGTTCACTTCTTATCCTTTGTTAATTGGGATTTCTCTCCCCCAAAGGAATAACCCTCAGCCTGCCACCCATACTCACTGCAAGTTCCCCCACCACAGTCATAACAACAGAACAAAAAGCTCTGCATAAAATGGAATATGTCCTTTAGATTCGTACCTACACCTCTGCACGGGCCCAGAGATATGACATTCACGGCATCAAGGAAAATAGAATTTCAGAATTTGTCGTGACGCTTGGAAAATGAAATATACAACCAGATATTACACCTGATCTCCAATGTACATTGATATGACTTTCCCGCTTCGTAGAGAAGGTTTTGTTCAGATAAAAAGCAAAAATGCAAATTTTAATTCAGCAGTAAATTAATTCTGCCCATAATCACATTAATCCAGACATGGATTCACATGATAATAACCAGTGAGGTCCTTTGGCCCAGAGGCAATGTCTCTGTCATTGGTGTGAAACTCCAGGGCGAGTTTAAATCCCAGTCAGGGAGGTTGACTTCCAGTGTTCTCACAATCTGCAGGACGGTACGGGGCAGTGTGTTGTGATTTGGGTGCCAACTGTGGAAACTACTGTCTTTGCCGGGAACAGATAAACAGGTGAAAATGGATAATTTGAGGATGGACTCTTAGTTGACCGTGAAGACTCACACCATCAAAAACATCTGACGCAGTGGTTCACTAAAGTTTACACTTTATGTCATTTTACTGCAGAGGCTAAAACTGACCGGGGTCACCTGGACTACATGTATCAAACTAAGGCTCACAGGACAAATTTGGCCCCTGATATAATCATCATGGTCCTGGGAGGTCATAGTGAATTTGCATTAGAGTTGTCCTACCATTATATTGATACTTTAAACTGGCTGTATTATACCTTATAGTACATGTATTCTTTGGTTGTTCATTTGTTGGCCTGTAAAAATATATATATATTTAAAAGGAACTGGAATGGGTACAGATTAGATGATTTATCAACTGTTGATCTTCTTCTTCTACTATTTGCTTGTCCCTTTTTCAGGGGTTTTCCATCTCCCTCTGTCCTCTGTATCTTCTACTCTAACTCCAACTACCTCCATGTCCTCCCACACTGCTTCCATCAATCTCCTCTTTGTCTCCTACCTGGTAGCTCCATCTCTAGGATCATTTTTCTCAAATGTATCCACTGTCCTTTCTCTGAACATGTCCAAACCATCTCAATCTGACTTCTCTAGCTTTTTCTCCAAACCTTCCTGTCTGTGTTGTCCCTCTAATCACCTCATTCCTGATCCTGTCCATCCTTGTCTCTCCTAAAGAGAATCTCTTTAACTCCATCCACCTCCAGCTCTGTCTCCTGTCTTCTACCTATTCCTAGTGTCTCTAATCCATCCATCATGACTGGTCTCACAACTGTCCTGTAAACCTTTCCCTTCACCTTAGCTGACTCTCTTCTATCTCAGATCACTCCTGACTCTTTTCTCCAGTTGTTCCATCCTGTCTGTCCTCTGTTCTTCGCCTCTCTTCCACAGTCTCAGTATCTAAACTCCTCCACCTTCTCCACCTCTGCTCCTTGTAACCTCACCATTCCACTGGTCTCCCTTTCATTCACACACATATACTCTGTCTTACTAGTACTGACCGTTGTTCCTGTTCTCTCTAGTGCAAACCTCCACCCCCAAGTTTTCCAGCCACTGGTTATAATTCTATTAAACTATCAACAGTAAACCAGACTGTGACGATAAACTAGTAAAAATTCCATTACCATTCTAAGGAAAAGTTTACAAGTTAATATATTTATTTGCTTGTCCCATGAATGCAGTAAGTGTGTGAGTAAAAATGCAGTAGTCCAGATATATCGCTAAACTTCTTCCAGCCCTTCTCAGTAAATTGAGAATGAGTGTAGAAACAGAGCAGGGTGAAACTGCTGAGCACAGGATGTAAAAACAGCAAGTCTACTGTTTGGACTTATCAAAAATAATTAGAGAGACGGGAGGAGGAGGAGGAGGAGGAGGAAGAGGACGGGGGACTAGAAGACACCTGTTGCTGAAAAACAGAGGAGAAAAAGAGGGGAATGATGAACCATGCTTCACAGAATCGCCGGCCTCTCTCTGTTGCCCCCTGTCCCTCAACTGACCAATGTAAATAATAATACTGGCAGTTTTGAAAGGACACAGGTGTCGACCATTGTGCTGCTGTGAATAGAGGAGGTTAGGGATCACAGGGCCACCTCAGCAACCTCTCACACCCACACTCTTATTTGCGCTGCAGCTCTGTGTAGCTCCTCTCTGTTGTGTCCCTCGCTCTTGTTTACTTCCCCTTTGTTATCACAGCCCACTGTTCAACCAAAACGTCTGGGAAGGAAATCTCAAGATCAGTTTTCATGAAATTAACATTCTCTTTAAAAAAAAAGTAATGTAACGTTTCAATAGTTGATTGAATTTCAGGTTTACATCTGCTAATGGCAGAATTTCTGTTATTTTATATTCTCACGCCTTTAACCACAGTGTAGTTATCATTGTTATGTTGTTTCCTTTAACTTAAAACTATTGTTGTCTCACGTTTTGGCTAAGACTAGTTTCACAAAATTATCTATTGTCAATTTTAAGAATTTCGGGGTAACTTTTTGTTAGCTTTTCAATATTTATTGACTAATATTTGACTTGTTATGTGGTAGATTAGACCTGGGCTTTTTAATCTGCCACGCCAAAAACATTAGACAATCAATTTATATTATCATGAGCCAGGAGTCAAAATAATTGCCCAGACCTGTGGTGGACTCATGTCTTTGTTACCTACACCATTGGTGACTGATTTATAAAACTTTGATAGTGGTTTTGGCTCAAGCTACATTGTTACTACACGCTACAAGATACTTTTGGCTAATTTCACATTGTTCATTGTTCTCTCAAAATGGGTTTTAGTATCTATCCATCCATTTTCACCTGCTTATCCATCACCTGGTAATGACGGCAGTAGTCTCTGCAGGTGGTAAACTCACCGGAAACCAGCCACCCTAACTGGGATTCAATCTCGCCCAGGAGGTGAATCCTGGAGTTTCACACCAAAGACAGTGACATTGCCTGTGGGCCAAAGCAAAGTGGGTTATAGTCTATATCAGGGGTGGAGGAATATTAGACTCCGGACCACAGCCGGTCCAAATTTTGCCATTGGGGCCAGGTCAGGAGCACATAGGTGGAGCATTTGAGGATAAATTATGTGTAAAGGTCTTGAAAAAAGTTTAAATGCTAAAATGCTTTTAGTCTTTTCTACACTATCTGTTGGATAAATGATGGCATTGAAAGGAAAAGGCAGAAACACAGTATAATGACAAAATATTTCATAATTTAGACAAGTTTGGCGGGCCAGATTCAAAAGCCCAACTGGACGCATCTAGCCCCCGAGCCTTAGTTTGCCCAGGTCAGGTCTATATCAAAATCAGTTTTTTATTTCATCAGAGAAATTCATGTAGCTTTTATGGTTTACATCAAATATGTTTCTGTATGCCCAATAGGTAGATCAGGATCTACCAGTAGTAACAAAAACTAGAGATGTCATTCTATTTCAAGATGCTAATCATTGGGCTAAAGTGATAATAACATATGTATTGAGTCAAACAGTATGACCAATGTTATATGTTAATGTAGAGAGTAAGATATCCAGTTTATTGTTATTGATAAATATATTTAGAGATTTCAATCCTGGTAGGGCACGTCACCTGGTCAGGCTGAAAAGTAGTTCACAAGACAAAAAAGTGTGGACACCCCCGGTTTAGGCTGCTGTCCTACTGAGCTTTTTTATGATGACTTTATACCTAGCAAAGAATTTTGAGATCAAAACGTATTGACAATAAATCATATGTCAGAGCCATGAACCAAAGCACATGTTTTGTATATTGTACTTTCTTCTTCTTCTTTACTTTTATTTCACACATTTTCAGCACGGCTACAGTCTCTGTCTTGCTCAACGTGCTGTACGTGATGGATGGTAATTGATGGAGAACCGATGTTCTTTGCGCTTCAGGAAGCGCGGCGTGGAAGAATTATAAATCTGCATGGTGGAGGTACATTTTCATGGATAAGTAAATTTTCACTGTGAAAATGTGAGGATTTTCGCTGCATCAGCGAACCTATGGGTAAATATGAATCTGAGGACATATGGGATGTCTTACTGAAAATGAAGAGTGAAGACATACGCCATATTTCATCTGATTTTTGTATTTATTCATATGCAAAGAGGGACTGAGGTCAAATTTACTGGTGAAAAGTATTTCCCAACAGGCTACTTATTTAAGGAAAGCAAACTCCTTGTCATTGTGACATTGTGATTCACACAACTGCACACAAGGAAATATGACGTCTGTATTTAACCCATCACCAAAGTGAACAGTGAGCAACTTTGAGTGTCCAGGAAGCATTGGGTGGGGACGGTGCCATGCTCAGTGGTAACCTGGCAACTGGTGGAAGCAAACCTGGAACCCTCAGGACCCAAATCCAGGTTCTTAACCTCTAATTGTGCAATGATCAATGTAAGTACTCATATAAGTACTTCTAATGAAGACAAGTGGCAAATATTGGAACTGCATTACTGTATTTTAAAAAAACTAATGTGCAGCAAAAGAAGCAAATGTGAAATGTTATGATATTTTGTGGAATCAGTTAATCCTTAAACCTGCAGTGGTGGCTGGAAGAAAACCAAAGGGTGAATTTATTCCGTATTGTACAACTTTCTGATGCAGCTACAAACAGGGACTGTCAGAGAAATACTTGGATGAGAGGTTTTTCAGAAACATCAGCTGAGGATGCATGATGATGAAAAAAGAGCATGTAAAATGAAATACATGGAATGTCCATTATTGCTGCAAAGAGGCAGAAATGTTGATTTGGGAATTACTCTCCTGCTGCAAGTGGGTTTTGGTTGTAGACAAAGTCCTGCAGCAAATTTCACATGAAAACAGAACAAAAAAAGTAAAGAAAGGATTAGAAAAACAAATGTTTTTTTTAACTGAATCATGTCGATAACAACCAAGAAGTTTGTTTTAGTGCTTAAAATTTTCTTTTTTTTCAAGTTACGGCCTTCAGTGTTGTCGAATCTTCACACTGGTGAGAAAGTTTCTTCCCAGGGAAAGTGTAAGGTCAATGCGAAGGTTGGAGCTTCACGTGCTTCAAGCTGAGGAGCCGTCCCTCTTTTTTAAGGTGTGAGATAAAATGAACTTGATTGCTGTAGAGCTCTCAACAATTCACAAAGCCTCAAAAGCCTCTAATCAGGCTCTCAGCAGAGACTGTCACGGCCCCTTAAGGATTATGAAGAGGTCTTAAATGAAGACATTGCAAAAAATTGAAAGACTGGTGAAAACACAAATCTAATTGGAGGAAAATTCAGGTGCTTTGTGCATTTGTACAATAATGCAGGGTTATGGGAAATGGAGGCACATGTCGTTTTTTAGGTATGTAAAAAAAAGGCTAAGCTACATCTGTGGTTACAGTGATAGTAAGAGGGAAGACATTGTGTTTATTCTAAGTATCTTGTGAGGCAATATTTACATTATTACTGTCTCTCAATAGATGTGTTGGTGTCTGTCAGAAAGGACTGGTCCAAAGACTGTAGCTGCAAAATTACTTTGTTTTTCAACATAGCATCTGCTTTAGCAAAATATCTATATAAGAAGTAATAGAATAAGTATTTTAATGTCTTGGGTCATCAAGATAAACAGAATAGGACATGGAATAATTCTACAAAAGAGATTATGTGATATATATATAAAAAAAATCATAGCTGCACGATGGAGATATTGTACAAAGGCATTTGTATGCTATTTTAGCAAAAAAAAACTATCTAGACCAGGTCTAGACTAGGCAGGGGCCATACTTCCTGACTCACAGGCCACTATTGTTCCTAGGAGGGAACACAGGGGGCAATATAGGATGAGAAGATGGAGCGTTCATGTGAACTAAGATATATAACATTAAGGCTAACATGCTAAAATTATTTTAGCCTTGACTACACCATATATATAAGGAAAACATGCACTTTTCAGGGAAAAACCTGGAGTATAGACACAACACAAACCAGTAATGTAATTTGTAAAAGTTTGCCTGGACCGGTACGCAAAAATAAATGGACCGCATCCAGCCCCCGGGCCTCAGTTTGAAAGGTCTGGACTAGTTTATGCATTGCGTTTGTACAGACCTGTTGACTTGATGTGATCCTTATCACAAAGTGTGAATGTTTTTTATTTCCACATACTCTCCAACACACAACATAAATTACTTTGTTGTAAAAATTGTGCCAAGGAAAGACGGGGATTTGCATTTTATCACTTTGTTCTAGATAAGAGATACCACAGGGTAGAGGGTGAGAGGATTTATTCCCTAGCTTCAGGAACACTAATCTGTTGCAGGTGTTTTATAACCGTTCTCCCAGGCTACGTTTGTTCTCCTGTTCAAGAGGCCCCAACAATGGCGTTCATGAAAATGTGACAGAGAGGAATACGCAAATGAAAAGAAAGTACAGCGCTTTATTCTTTTATTCAATGCTGACATTTACTAACATTTTCCTAAATCATCAAAAAAAAAAGTTATTCCAAGTCATCACTCTCTAGTACATTAAAATCTTTTCTCTTTTCCTTTTTTTTTTTTTGTTAATGGCAGCCATAGAGTGTTTGTCAAAAGAAGGAATTCTATAGAATGTCCTAGAACAATGACGAGACCACCAGGAAACACTGAACCAATGGCTTCGTGAAAGCCGGGAGATGACAAAGACATAAAGGAACCCACTGAGAAACCCTGCTCCGTAGAATGCATGCTAATGCCCCCTGTGCCCAAGAGCAGGACAGCTTAGGAACAGGGAGACACCTAGGGGCGAAGAAGTGTCAGGACAGGAAATGTAACGAGTAAGAGTACAGCCTGTACGGGACAATGTGCGTTAAAAATGTTCTGTGTCCTCCTGTAATGGTCACAGATGAAACAGTTGTATTTCTACAGCACCTAGTTTAATAAGAAACTTCACCTCGTCACATTAGCTGTTGTTGGTTGGACTGGAAGGGAGGTCATTTTACTTTAGTACCACTGCCCTCATGTGGTAGTTTGTAGTACTGCACTAAATGGTGTCATCGGTGACTTTTGGTGGAAATACAGTATTTCACGTAAGGGCGTTTTGCAGTTCTGATATTAGACTATATAAGTAGTGAGGCCTATGATTTGTTTTAAAAAGAAACGGAAATCAAACTCATTGTCATGGTGACATTGTGACCAGTGCGAACAACCCATCACTAAAGTGAACAGCGGGCAGCATTAAAGACCCAGGGAGCAGTGAGTAGGGAAGGTGCCATGCTCAGTGGTAACCTGGCAGTTGCTGGACTCACACCTGAAACCCTGCGTCCAGCACTGCCCTCCATGGATATATTAAATAAGTGGGTGATGTTCACTGAATATGGCTGATAATAAAACTAATAAGCAACTTCATAATATCTTAAAGATAATGACATTTCACTGTACTGTTTCTGGTACTTTCATCAATTAAAAAAAAAGGGTCATGGTATTGTCTTGTAGGAATTCAGTATGAAAAAATTTGTCACTTTGGAGGACCAGTCCTTCAGTATATCAACGATGAAGATGAACCAGGGGTAGTGAAGTTGTGTCTGCCTGGTAGCTCCTGCAGTGATGATGTTCAGAGCTGCTTCTGAGGCTGGATATGGTGGTACAGGTGTCAGATGTCTGCAAGAAACAGTAGATAAAAACATATAATTCGAGAAAATTGTAATTTCACTGATCACTGAGTATTGTTTTTTACTCACGCGAATTTTGTCACAGCCATCTCTGTATCAATCAGTCCAAGTGTGCATATGGTGATGGACACGTTGCTCTTTTTCAACATCAGCTCATGGTACAGCGATCCAAAGAATCCATTCAAGGCGTGTTTGGTTGAGACATATGGTGCAACGAAGGGACTTGGCATCTTACCTGTATTTTGTGAAAAGCCACTTAAAAAGCAAGATTGTATTTGTTTTTTTCTATCCCTGTTGCTTAAATAATATGATAAATAATTAAAACACAAAGATTTGAGGGGTGTTGTGAGTGATCTGGTACTTGTTATAGAAAAGTATCAGCTAAGGTGAAGGGAAAGGTTTACAGGACAGTTGTGAAACCAGCCATGATGGAAGGATTAGAGACACTAGAAGACAGATTGCGATGGTTTGGACATGTTCAGAGGAGGGACAGTGGATACATTGGTAGAAGAATGATCCTAGAGATGGAGCTACCAGGTAGGAGACAAAGAGGAGATTGATGGATACTGTGATGGAGGCCATGGAAGTGGTTGAAGTTAGAGTAGAAGATACAGAGGACAGGAGGAGAAGGAAAACGTTGACTCGCTGTAGCAACCCCTGAAAAAGGGATGGGCTGAAAGGAAGATGAAAAAAGATACTAACTCACCACTTTGAGTCGGATTATATAGATATTAACCCACCTGCAATGGAGGAAACAACGATTATTGATCCTTTATTCTCCTCAAGGGAGTCCAAGGCTCTCCAGGCCATCTGTAAATAGCTGAAGAAGTTCACCTTTGATAGAAGAAAAATTACAGAGTTAAATCCATCCACCATTCCTGTTTCATGTGTCAGTAGTTGAAAAAAACTTTAGTATTACCTGCATTAGCCACCTGATGTGTTGCACATCTCCATCCCACTTTTTAACGTTTATGGGGCCAATATGATTGGCTACCAGATAATCCAGTCCTCCCAGCTTTTCCACTGCAAAGTCCACTACTCTCTGGGGAGTGGACTCACTGGTCATGTCTGCTGCTATGTAAAGAGCTTGTTGGGCTCCTAAAGACCTGCATTTCTCCACCACCTACAACCATAAATACAGATACCAAATAGCTGTTTAAAGCAATATAAGACATGTTGGCCAAAACTGGACATGGACATGTTGGCCAAAACTGGATCCTATATCAGGGTTTAATCTGGCCCACCTTACGACTTTTCAAAATAAAATATTTCATTCAGTTCATTACAGATGAATATTTTTCACTATCCTTGTGCGTTACCTGAAAACAAAACTGAAGGCAAACCATGGATTTCTTCTTATCCATGAGTGTGTAGGCTATGATTCAGACTTGACATCTTTAGTTTAAAGATTAGTTTGAAACTAAGTATGTACAGATACACAGCAGGCGGTGTAAACTGGCCCTGATGGATAGTTCCGTTTGTGGCCAAACTTTTTGACTCATGGGCTACGATGGTTCCCAAAGTTTGACAGTGTCGACAGACCAGAAGCAGAAAGTTGGAGCTTTTGTTTAAAAGCATGTATCGTCCTACAGTCATTCATACCAGGGAAAATCAGTTCAAGGTTTTTATTAGATTAATACCATAAAACAAGTCAACAATAGACAAGACAAGGCTAGAAAATATCATACTTAACCATACAGGACAGGACAAAACAGGATGATTTATGGTATGATCAAATAAGAAAAGATCTGGCAAGGTTCAGGGACTGGGACTAGTTCTGTATAATTACTGGTAACTGAGTTAATGTGTTTTTCTGTTTTCATTCAGTGGGTCAGTGGTATTTTCTCTGACTGACTGATTGATAAACAAAGTCTGTACGGCTTTGTATCAAACGTGACAAGTCACTGTGATCTGTCTTCAGCCTCACTTACAGTATAGGCACAGTATATGGCATAACTGCAAAGTTTTAATAATAAACAAGAAAAGATACAAACTGACACTGATGGATCAACCTGGGAATAATTACAATGTGGCCAAACGTTCTGACTCGTGGGCTACGATGATTCCTGACGTTTGACAGTGAGTACAGATCACAAGCAGACAGAGGAAGTGTTTGTATAAACTAAGAAATTCATAAAAACAAAAACATAAATTTTCAACCTTTGTGCCGCGAGAGATCGTCAGGTGTGCCCTGGAAAATGATCTAATATCACCTAATTAACCATTGTTGGGTGTCTGCGCTTTAATAAAGTGTGGCTTATAATGTAATACTGTTCTATTCCAGCAGGTGGCAGCAGAGGCTATGAATGCCTGTAAAAACAATAACGTTATTTCTACGTGACAGTGACCGTAACAGCAAGTGAGAGCAAGATGAGCAAGTGACAGTGATGGAGAAGTTTTTGAGAGGGGAAAATGCAAATGCTGAACAGAACCCTGGACAGAATTCTGACCCAGATGAAGGTCCTAGTACGAGTGGACGACAAAAGAAAAACCAACCCCCAACTCACAGACTCCTTGTTTGTAAACAGTGAGATGTTGTATTGTAATTGTGGGATTACTGTTGGCCAAATGACACCATTGATTTAGCTTATTTAGCTCCAATGTTCTCCTCAGGAAGTCTGCTGCAGTAAATAATCCAAAAGCTTCAATGACATAGAAGACAAACTTTAAGAAAGTAATGTATGTGTGTGGAGGTGGTGATATATTTACAACTGTTCAATCAAATTGTTTTGATTAGAGAGACTGAGAGCTGTTGTTGAGGAAGAGTTTCGTGTGTGTCTTTCTACCATTCTTGCCAGGATATTCAGTTTGTGTTCATTAGAACAGGCCAAGATTCCACACTGAGTATAAATACATTTAGAAATATATTATTAACTATATGTGTTATACGTACTGTGATAAAATGTAATTTAGTTTGGTGGTGTGTCCCAGGATTTTGTAAATGTACAAAATGTGCCGTGGCTCAAAAAAGGTTGATAATCACTGCCATTAAATTAACGAAAAAATAGATAAATAGGCAAAAGTAAAATGGTAGAAAATGAAAATCGTCATTTGGACAAGATGGTCTAAATTCAAGACCAGAGCGGCCCACATCTGGGCCCCGCCCCTTATTTTGCACACACTTAAGTTATTGAAATCAGCTCTACACTAGTGTTAGTGCCAGGTATTGCACCAGTGCACAACATCCAGTTACAGTCAACCTGATTAAATTCAGTCACCTGTTCTAAAACCTTTTCTCTTCTTGCTGTGATGACTATCTTTGCACCAAAGCGAGCAAAATGATAAGCCATCTGTTCACCGATTCCTGTGCTGGCTCCAGTCACCAACACCCTGGCTCCTCTGAGGGACTCTGAAACAGACACAGTTATTTCTTAATACAAATTATTGTGTTGCAACAACAAAGATGTGATCAAATTGAACAGTGATACTGAAATAGAAAACTTGTTTTTTCTTGTTCCTTGAATTTCTGCTCCTTCCTGTTGTTTGTTCTTCATCTCACATTTCTGCTTTGGTCATGTGGGTGGTTTCTTTGTGGCTCTCCACAATCATCTCTTTACCTGGGTTTTGTTAACTCCTTCCTTTATATCTACATCTGTATTACTTCCTTTTTAATTTGGCCTTGTCCCTTATACAGGGGTTACCACAGCAAATCATCATTGTCCATCTCTCCTAATCTCTTTATCTTCTACTCTTACTCCAACTACCTCCATGTCCTCCCTCACTGCATCCATCAATCTCCTCTTTGTCTCCTACCTGGTAGCCCCATCTCTAGGATCATTCTCCTACCAGTGTATCCACTGTCCCTTCTCTGAACATGTCCAAACCATCTCAATCTGTCTTCTCTAGCTTTTTCTCTAAACCTTTCCGTCTGTGTTTTCCCTCAAATGACCTCATTCCTGATCCTGTCCATTCTTGTCTCTCCTAAAGAGGACCTCAGCATCTCCACTTCCAGGTCGGCCTCCTGTCTTCTACCTATTCCAACTGTCCTGTAAACCTTTCCCTTCACCTTAGCTGACTCTCTTCTATCACAGATCACTCCTGACTCTTTTCTCCAGTTGTTCCTTCCTGTCTGTCCTCTATTCTTCTCCTCTCTTCAACAGTTTGATGTTTGAACAGTTGACCTTCTTCACCTCTTCTTCTTGTACCTTTACCATTCCACTGTTCTCCCTTTCATTCAAACACATCTATTCTGTCTTGCTACGACTGACCTTCAGTCCTTTTCCCTCTAAACCTCCACCTCTCTAGGTTCTCATAATGTCATCTGCAAACATCATTGTCCATGGAGACTCCAGTCTGACCTCATCTGTCAATCTGTCCATCACTAAAGCAACACGGAGGGGCTCAGGGTCAATCCTTGATGCAGTCCCACCTCCACCTCAAAGTCCTCTGTCCTTCCAACAGCACATCGCACCACGGTTGTACTGTTCTCATACATGTCCTGCACCAATCTACATACTTTTCTGCCACTCCTGACTTCCTCATAAAGACCACAATTCCATTGGCACCCTGTCATAGGTCTCCTCTAAATCTACAAAAACATGATGCAGCTTCTTCTGACCCTATCTGTACTTTTCCATCAACATCCTTGAGGCGAATATTGCATCTGTGATACTCTTTCAAGCCACCATCCATACTATACTCATGCGATATATTTTAGCTGTTACCATGTCAGCTTAGCCCTCTGCCATACATGCAGGGTTCATGTATCCTGGGTTCACACCCTAGAGAAACCACAAACCTGGTCTGTTGCAATTGGCACATCCATGGGCAGCATGTTGCAACAGATCTGCTGTCAACAGCAGAATTGCTCCAATGTGGAAACAAGGAGGTTGAATTTATTAACTATCCCTTAGTACTTTGCAGGGACAAAAACTTGACACAATGTTCCAGAAATTGGACACAGGGGATGAGATCAGCGCAGAAAGATGGATCATTCGTTTGAACTCAGATAAATTGCATGTAAAAGTCGTGTATAAAAGCTAGAATTTTACATTTCTAACACCCTTAATGTAGTCATCTACAGGGTAATCACATTATTGCAGAGAAAAAGAAGACGCATATTAATAATATAATTAAATTATTTGATTTGGACAAGGTTGACAGGCTACATTGCAATGCAAACTCGTCAAACTCGTACCGTCATTCTGATGAGGCAAAATAGATAATAGAACAGAGACCAGTCTTGAATGACTGCTGGTAACTGAGTTATGTTTTCTGTTTTCATTCAATGGGTCAGAAGGGAACTTCCTTGCCTGTCCTGGTATCTCCTCTTTTGCAGAAACAAAGTGTTTACAGTTTTGTTTCTAGTCACTGCATTTCCTCCTCAGATTAAAATACAGGTACAGAGCGTAGCTGCAAAATGATAACAATGAACATATCATTTTTGTCTCTTTTTTTCGTCCACTTATCATACATTAGCTCAGTGCGATCTCAGAAGGCTGAACGTTGTCTCTTACCTGCATCAAACGCAGGGGTAGTCCACTTGACGGCAACGTAACAAACACAAACACTTAGCACCAAAATCTTTGTAAAGGTTCCCATGTTTGTATGATCAGTACAATACACTTAGTTCAACTCCTTTTTTTCCATGGGCTTTGAAGTGTTTCATAATGCCTCTGAAGTTTTATCTACGCCCAACATGGCCAAAGTCCAACTGGAGGAAAGGATTAGAGACGGGGGGCTGGAAGGGGGGGAGCTGGGTGCATAAAGAATAAAGAGGAAGGAAAGCAAATTTCTTGTTATTGTGATCCACACCACTGTGCATAACAAAATGTGACCTCATTGAACCCATCACCAAAGTGAACGGTGGGCAGTTTTGAAGGACAGTGAAGACGGTGCCATGCACAATGGACCTCAGTAGTAACATTTGCCCCCAAATCTGCGTTTACCACTGCCCCCCTGGATATAGTACATAAATATACTCACTGAATGTGGCCGATGGCAAAACTAATAAACACCTTCAAATTCTCTTATAGAGAATGTTTATTGTTAAATCACTTTATACGTTTCTTTTTTTTTAAGTACTGTGTGGGGTAAATTGCATCAAATTAAAACAACAATCATGGTATTGTCTTATAGGATTTCTGTATGGCAAAATCTGTCACTGTGGAGGACCAGTCCTTCAGTATATCAAGAATGAAGGTGAACCAGGGGTAGTAAAGTTGTGGCTGCCTGGTGGCTCCTGCAGTGATGATGTTCAGAGCTGCTTCTGAGGCTGGATATGCAGGTACATATGTTAGATCCCTGTGGATAGAAACACACGATTAGAGAAAGTTGTAGTTTCACTGATCACTGATTATTGTTCTTTTTACTCACGCCAGTTTTGTCATAGCCATCTCTGTATCAATCAGTCCAAGTGTGCATATGGTGATGGACACGTTGCTCTTCTTCAACATCAGCTCGTGGTACAGCGACCCAAAGAATCCATTCAAGGCATGTTTGGTTGAGACATACGGTGCAAGGAGGGGACTTGGCATCTTACCTGTATTTGAGTCACAAGTGACGCAAAAATCTATCATCAAAATGGACCTTGTTAAAATCAAAGCCCACATGCAATATCCCATGTGTTGCTTCAATAATATGATAATTTATCAAAGCGTTGTAACATCATCTGTGAAAACCCAAAGATTTTTACAAATAAAAAATTATCATATAAACATAAAAAATAAGGTTAGAAGTGTTGGTCTGAAGTTGGGAGTTTCCAACTTCAGTATGGTGGTACTGTATGAATGACAGGCAAATGTAGAAGACAAGCTGACGTGATATTTTTGTGTGACCTGGTGGAAGGGCAGCAGGGCTAGAAATATTGGAAGAGGTCACAAGTTATTTTACCAGGGCTTGGATGGGAAGAGAAATGGAGTCATCATCTGGGAAGACTATGAGAGATTGATGTGTGTGACAGGTTGATGTGTGTGAAGGTGGAAACAGAAGGAGTGATGTTGAGTGTTGTCAGCAGGTATGCTCCACAAGTAGGGTTAGCAGAGAAGAAGACGTTTTGGAATGAGCTGGATTTGGTTATAGAGAGAGCAAGTTTGGACAAGAGAGAAAAGGACTGAAGGTCATTTGTAGCAAGACAGAGTACATGTGTGTGGATGAAATAAAAACCAGTGGAATGGTGAGGTTACAGGGAGCAGAGGAGGAGATGGTGCAGGAGTTTAGACACTGAGGATCAACTGTTCAGAGCAGTGGAGACTGTGGAAGAGAGGAGAAGAATAAAGGACAGACAGGAGGGAACAACTGGAGAACAGAGTCAGGAGTGATCTGTGATAGAAGAGAGTCAGCTAAGGTGAAGGGAAAGGTTTACAGGACAGTGGTGAGACCAGCCATGATGGATGGATTAGAGACACTAGGAGGCAGAGCTGGAGGCGGAGGAGTTAAAGATGATGAGATTCTCTTTAGGAGAGACAAGGATGGACAGGATCAGGAATGAGGTGATTAGAGGGACAACACTGAGAGAATGGTTTGGAGAAAGAGGGGTTGGAAATTACTGAATCCCTGTGGTAACCCCTGACATAGGGATAAGCTGAAAAGAGAAGAAGAAGTTATACATACACTAACTCACCACTTTGAGTTAACCCACCTGCAATGGAGGAAACAACGATTATGGATCCTTTATTCTCCTCAAGGGAGTCCAAGGCTCTCCAGGCCATCTGTAAATAGCTGAAGAAGTTCACCTTTGACAGAAGAAAAATTACAGACAGAGTTAAATCCATCCACCATTCCTGGTTCATGTGTCAGTGGTTGAAAACATTACCTGCATTAGCCACCTGACGTGTTGTAAATCTCCATCCCACATCCTAACATCTGTAGAACCCATATGATTGGCTACCAGATAATCCAGTCCTCCCAGCTTTTCCACCGCAAAGTCCACTACTCTCTGGGGATCAGACTCACTGGTCATGTCTGCTGCTATGTAAAGAGCTTGTTGGGCTCCTAAAGACCTGCATTTCTCCACCACCTACAACCAAAAAGAAAAGATACCAAATAACTGCTTGGTAAAATATCATTTGTTTTTCAAATGATGGTTCATTATATATAAATATTTGCCTTATATAAATATTGTCTCTATGTTTTTATTAAAACATGGACAACAAGGACTTCTTGTTATTTATGGGTGACTTTGCTATGATTGAGTTATATAGGGACAAACAGATACAAACCAGGCAGTAAAAACTGACGTTGATGAATCGCCCAGGAGAATAAATACTATGATCCAATCTTTTAGTTTGTTTCCTAAAGTTGGACAGGGAGGACACTTCACAAGCAGACAAATGGAGTGTTTGTTTAAACTAAGACATCTATCTAAATAACAAGTTGCACAGGCTTTATTAAATAGCTGAGCAGTCAGTATAAACTGACACTGATTATTAATGTGTTAATGATTATTAATGTTAATTAAGTTTATTAACAAACTTACTGACTTGTGGGCTACGATGAGTCCTAAAGTTTGACAATGAGGACAGTTCAGAAGCAGACAGATGGAGCGTTTGAACAAAGTAAAAATTATATATATAAAAAAATCTTAATTGCTTTAAGCATTTTTATGTTGTCAAATATAAAAAATAATAGATGCAAAGGTAAAAGTAAAATAATATTTAAATAGAAATCATCATTTGGACAAGTTGGACAAGCTCTATTAAAAAGCTCTGTTGGCCACTCCTGGGCCCCGCCCATTATTTTACCCATGTCTAAAGTAATTGAAATCAGCTCTACACTAGTGTTAGTGCCAGGTATTGCACCAGTGCACAATATCCAGTCACAGTCAACCTGATTGAATTCAGTCACCTGTTCTAAAACCTTTTCTCTTCTTGCTGTGATGACTATCTTTGCACCAAAGCGAGCGTAATGATAAGCCATCTGTTCACCGATTCCTGTGCTGGCTCCAGTCACCAACACCCTGGCTCCTCTGAGGGACTCTGAAACAAACACAGTTATTTCTTATTACAAATTATTGTGTTGCAAAAACAAAGATGTGATCAAATTGAACAGTGATACTGAAATTGAACAATTGCGTCGGAAAAAAAGACATGATGCTACAGAAGTAGTTTTTTTAAGTTATTCCTCAAATTTTCTGCTCTTTGCCTTTGTTTCTTGTCTATCTCACATTTCTGCTCTGGTCATCTGCCTAGTTTCTTTGTGCCTGTTCATCAACAATAATTTCTTTACCTAGGTTTTGTCCACTTATCCTTAACCTGGGGCAGTTGGTGGCCCAGCGGTTAAAGAAGCAGACTTAGGCCCGCAAGGCGCCCGGTTCGAATCCCCCTACCGCTGAGGTGCCCTGAGCATGATCCCTCCCACACTGCTGCCCAGGCTCTGGTTCAGCCCCCTGCTCACTACTGTGATGGGTCAAATGCAGAGGCATGATTCCCCAAAGGAATTAATAGAGTTCCAAAAAAAAAACCTAACTGTATACGTATTTTTGTTAATTCATCTTATAGTTCATGCATCTATCCATTATAGCCGTGTTATATTACTGTGGTTATCACTTTTGCTTAACCATCTGTTATATATTCATAACATCCTGGGTTCACACCCCAGAGAAGGGCTTAATATCTTGGTGCCCTGGACATCTGGTGGCCCCCGTGATCTACCCAAGGTGCCCGTGGGTTGTATTCCAAAGAGCAAAAATATTCCAAAAATGTTATTATCCCATTAATTTTTGAGCAGAGGTTACACTAACACTATGTTTTACTACTTTACTATATTTTAATGAGTGCAATCATGACATTCACAAAAGTGGTCTCTATTGTATGACACAATAAGAAGCTCCTCGTGTTTCTAATTGTCCTTACTGTGGCTTTTAGTTTGAAAAGGTTTGTGACCCATGCCCTAGATCAGTAGTTCTCAACTGGTCTCTGGGACAAACATTTTCCTGTGGTCATTAAGTCGCGACCCACTCTTATAGAATTCAAACCAGGGAAATTTAGTAAAAAAAAAAGACACCGTCCAAAAATGATTTCTTGAGATTTTCAAAATAAAACGCATGCTCAACAGTAGAATCACGTTATTTTGACTTTTGTTCAGCTGTTTGCGGCCCACTGGGTCTGGAGCCACCGGTTGAGAACCACCGCCCTAGAAATACCACATACTTGGTCTGTTGCAAGTGGCACAACCAAGTGGCAGCCTGTCGGAACAGATTGGCTGTCAACACAAGAATTGCCCCAAAGTGGAAACAAGAAGTTTGAATTTATTAACTATAGCTTATTGCTTATAGACAAGCATCAGTGTTCAATCAATCCAATTCTCTTATGACCCCTTTCTGACAGTGGGTAAGCTGAATGGGCCAGAAAAAAATTCTATAATTGTATAAAGGTTATTGATCGGATTAATACGAGTAAACAAGTCAACAGACAAGACAAGGCTGGAATACACTGGACAAAAATGGAATAGAATTGACTATAATAGAATAGACAGGGCTAGGAAAGTGTTATCTAGACAAGACAAGGCTTAATGGTCTGCTCAAATAAGATTGGGCAAAGTACAGGGATCAGTTCTGTGTGATTACTGGTGTTACTGTGTTAATGTTTTCTGTTTTCATTCAGTGGGTCAGAGGGGACTTGTCTGCCTGTCCTGGTATCTCCTCTTTTGCACGTCCAAAGCTTGTACGGCTTTCTATCTAATCTGATCAGTCACTATGAAATGACATTGCTGCAAAATTCTAAGAATGAACATTTAATTATTGTCTCTTGTCTTTCTCTACTCCTCCTGTATTAGCTCAGTCCGATCTCAGAAGGCTGAACATTGTCCCTTACCTGCATCAAACGCAGGGGTAGTCCACTTGACCGCAATGAGACACACACATACACTTACCACCAAAAGTTTTTTAAAGGTTCCCATTTTTGTATGATCAGTACAATACACTTAGTTCAACTCCTTTTTTCCATGGGCTTTGAGTGGTTTCATAATGCCTCTGAAGTTTTATCTACGCCCAACATGGCTAAAGTCCAGCTCTAGGGAAGGATTTTGGACAGGGTGGGCCTTTTAAGAGGAAGGAAAGCAAACTTCTTGTTATTGTGGTCCACACCACTGTGCATAATGAAATATGACCTAATTCTTCCCATCACCAAAGTAGACAGTGGGCAGCTTATGTGAGTGGGGACGGTGCTATGACCAGAGCATCTCAGTGGTAACCTGACACCTGGTGGACTTAAACCTGGAACCCCCTGGACCCAGGTCTGGTTCCTTAACCACTGCTAAAAGTGACTGTAGCTCCAGAAGTCAGTGTTGAAGCAGAGGTTCATTTCAGTGAAGCAGATGAATAACTCACTGTTTCCTGATCCCCAAGTCAATGAGACAAATAAATATTAAATATTTTTATTTAATATTTTTCTCCTGTCCCAAGAGAAATGGGCCAAACCTCAAATATAAAACAATGCATTGCTGATCACGACACATTTTCCTGGTCAAACTTGACGTCAACCTGTGAACTGAGAACTGATGAGACTTTCCTTGATATTCCACTTCCAATTGAGTAAGGTGATACTTACTATTATTATTATTATATATTATTTAATTACGATAAAAATAGTAGGAAACAGATAACGTCCTAAAAACTTTAAAAATGTATGTGCAAAACAAACCTAGATTATAGATAATAAAAATGAGATATCAATGACTTCTTGATTTTTTCACATACTAAATACGTTGTTATTGTCCTAAGCATCCTTTCCATCGACTGTCTTTGATGAGCATTTATTAACTGGTTCAAAAATAAGAGAAATACGTTCAATATGGAAGTAAAGATAAATGATGGAGAATAAAACAACATTAAAGCTACTTTTCACATAGGAACAGAATTGGTAGGGGTTTATAAAGTGTCATGCCAACATGACAGTTTCAGGAATTTTGCGTGAAGACATATTGAAGGATGAAGTTTGTTATGGAAGGTGTCCAGTCTTTAGTTACAGTCACTACGTAGGTGAACCAGGGGTAGTAGAGTTCTGGCTGCCTGGTGGCTCCTGCACTGATGATGTTCAGGGCTGCGTCTGTGGCTGGATATGCAGGTACCAACGTAATGTTCCTAGAACAAAGACAATGTCCCTGTTCATTTTTGTTGACAATGACATTAAGAACATGCAGGTATTTCAAAACGGACTTACCGAACTTTTTCCAAAGCTGATTCTGTATCAATCAGTCCAAGTGTGCATATGGTGATAGAAATGTTACTTTTCTTAATTGATAACTCATGAAACATGGATTCAAAGAAACCATTCAAAGCATGTTTGGTGGAGCTGTACGGTGCCACAAAGGGACTGCCCTGTTTACCTAAGAGGGATCAGAAATTGAATTATGTTTTTGTTACATTTACTTTGAAAATTCAGTTATACCACATTTAATCTATTATGTTTTTAAATCAGGGCGTTCAACTGGTTCAAAGAACAAAAAAACTGAAACTTTTGACATTTTGCTTTGAACAGAAACAAAACCAGACCATTATATTTTTTTGTTTTGAATAAAAAGTGCTTATCTACAAAAAACCTGCGTATCTACAGAAAAAAAAAACAGCTTATAGGAACATACTTATCCGTTCCAGGAACTATATCTTTTCTTTCCTTATCTGTTTGGGAGTGTCAATTTTAATGGTGGAATCCAAACCTTTTTGGAACGAACCATTTAGCAGTTGAATAAAATATGATTAAAAATCCCGGTTAAGGCCCTGATTAATATCTGGTCTTGCTTTTTGTATCTCACCTTTATTTATAAAGGTCCCATGAGAAGTTTCAGACTGAAGCCTTAATCTCACTTTTAAATGTTTTGTTATAACACTGAAATTGTGCATGGTGTGTAACAACCATACTTTTGTATAGTATTCCTCAAATTTTTGAGCATCACATGGATTTTCTGAGGTGGAATGGTTTCATCAGGGATGACAGGAAAGCATTAGCAAAGCATATTGATGGCTACATTTATTATTTTGATGCAAATGGATTTAAAATGAAAATGTGGTTAAAAAATAAATAAAATGTCTCAAGCTTCTGTTCTCTCTAAAACGTTCACACTTACCTAAAATTGAGGAAACAACTATCAGTGATCCTTTACTTTGCTCAAGGGAATCCAGTGCTCTCCATGTCATCTGTAGGTAACTGTAGAAATTCACCTTTGGACCAATTTATCATGACATATTGTGAGACAGACAGACAGCCAGAGAGAGAGAGAGAGAGAGACAGAAACAGACAAAGAGGGACAAATATATCAACCAGGGCACTCTGACAGTTCTTGGTTTGTTTCATCAAACCTCTCTTCATTACCTGCATCAACCACCTGACATGCTCTATATCTCCTTCCCACATGTTGAAGGGGCTTGGTCCAATGTGATTGAGAACTAGGTAATCCAATCCACCAAGCTTTTCCAGAGCAAAGTTGACAACACTCTCTGGGTCTGACATGTCCCCCATGTCTGCTTTTATGTAGAGCGCTTTCTGGGCCCCCAGGTCCATGCATTTCTCTGCAACCTAAGAGACAAAAACAGAAGGAAACCATCAGACCTGTCAGGGAGTGGATAACAGTAGATACAGTAGAAAACATAAAATGTAATGTAAAATATAGAATAATATTAAAAAGGAGTGCTTTTTTTTTAGAAGAAAACCAGACCAGAAGACCAAACATGTCACTAGTGATGTTGAGGCTCCAATGTTATTGGTCCTTAACAAACAAATCTGTTCATTAACTATGGGTTCTAATGGCTAAAGTATTCAATTGTGATTCATTCATTTTAAAAATAGGACGGTTGAATTTCAGTTTTAATTATGAAACCATAATGTCGATTTTTGAAAAAGAGGTTTTGCGAATTTGGCCTATAAAGATAAAACTGACTTCTGACTTCTCAATGTACACGAATAACATTTCTATAAATTACACCTTAATAATCCGCTTATTCAGTACCTACTCACAGGTGCAGAAGTCTCCACAACTGCCACCCAAATCACACTGCCCTACTGAATGTTAAGTTAATCAGGACAGTACAACTCAGCACAGCTGGTGGATTTGAACCTGGAGTCAAGTCTGCTTCCTTAACCACTAGGCCACCACTACCGCCTGCTTTTCTATCACATTTCAATACAAAAACCTCTCAAAATGCTTAATTAATTAACAGTAAAATGACGAGGACTTGACAGCTGACCTGCTGTAACACTGCTTCTCTTCTGGCTGTTATAACTATCTGTGCTCCAAATTTGGCATAGTGATAGGCCAGCTGTTCACCAATCCCTGTGCTGGCTCCAGTCACCAACACCCTGGCCCCTCGGAGAGACTCTGAAAACAAAAAACAAACAGAAAATAACAAATATATTACATTGTGTAATTCCTTAACTGCTCCACAGTTACATATTTCAGATTGAACACAGTGATGTTTTATTTGTTTTAATGCGTGGTAATTAATTTACTAGTGTGAAATGCACTTGAGGCACACTGTAGATTAACACAGATTATTGCTGCGAAAAATAAATAAATAAACAAAGATAAAATAAAAATCTTCTACTAGCAAATTGAGTGTCTGGAATTTTTTTTTTTTCGACATGCCGGTCTTTGAGGTGTTGGTGATAAAAAAAAACCTGAATAAATCAAAATGTCTGACATAAACAGGGTATATTTTAAATATATTTTATTAGCAGTGTAACATCACGCTGTGGTTTTGAAGTTATCATAACAAAATAATCTAGTAATCTTTTATTTAGTGATTTGTAATAAAGGTCTGTACAGTTCTAGTGTCACAATGAGCTCACAGTCCTCCGAGCAGTTCTGGATTCCTAGCTGTTGTGAATGTAGTTCAGATGTCACAGACAAGAATATGGACATGGATCAAGTGTGAGTCAGAGACAGATGAGGTCAAGAGGATCCGTTGAATTTCAAAATAAAACACTGCTCAGTCAAATCGTGAAACTCAAATGGTAAAAGTTAAGCACTGCCTCTCTGCACCACAGTACCTATTGGCCCACGCAACGGTACCGGCCCGCGACCCGGTGGTTGGTGTCCAATGGATTACACAACAGCTGGTTTTTGGTCTTTGTGTAAAAACCAAACTTCCCACCTTTCAATGGAACTTATATACACTGTGTTACATAGGATATCAGTTCCGTATTGTATCACAATTACTGATGCGACACCAATTTAACCGTGTCAATCAACTTAGTCCATTTAAGAATTTGTACCGTGCTTCATCTATTAGTATATATTATTTTATTGTTGTAAATGTCTCATTAAAAATACAAAGACAATTTAAGAGACAATTTAAAATAATATATATATTTTGAATACATCTAACCAGTAACTGTCAATTATTTATTCCTCGTTCCTGAATCCTCTTTTATCCCGCCCTTTTTACAAACCTGTACCGACCTGTTCTCTCCATTGAACAGCTGCATATAAATATACGACATATGATACATTAGTCAGCGTAGTATAAGGTGCATATTTGTATGATGCATTAGTCCCACGGCACTCTTACCTGCATTAAATGTGGGGGAAGTCCACTTTACGGCAAGGAAACCAACGAATAAACTCGCCACTATGGCTTTGGTAAAAGTCCCCATTTTAAATTGTTAATAACTTGTTCTGGCTTCACTCTCTGCTTCTGTAATAGGCGTCTGGCGCCGAACTTCGCACCAACAATTCATGGAACGAATGTCATAAACCTGCGCTGCCCGGAAGAAAAACACGTTGGGACCTACGGGCGTGGAGGCTGTTGTCAAACGATAATAACTTTCACGTGATGTGGAGGTAGATCCTAAATATCTCCTTTAAATTAAAATTAACCTTTATTAACACTTCACCACCCTGTTATTGATCCGTGCGATCTCACCTCAGGTGAACATAGGAAAAGTTATGACTTTTTTGTGTTTCGTTACAAACCCTAACCCGAAGCAGTGTAGTAAAGGGCAAAACAATGAAATAGATGTAAAATAAGTACAAAAATGAAATTAACAATTGTTAAATTGCTTTTTATATATATATATATATATATATATATATATATATATATATATATATTTTTTTTTTTAAGAGAAGGAAAGTAAAA
>JAFBJS010005696.1:88102-121367 GCA_016785265.1 Paraplagusia blochii | reverse complement strand
TGACGTCCGACATTAACGTTTACATCAATATGTCGATACTGTCAAAACCTTTGGACACCCAACCGATACCGATGTAGACAAGCTAATGTTGATCCCTGTATCTCAGAAGGAGGATGGGCTGCAATGCTGCCACCTGCTGACGTTCTCTTCCACATACAGCTGTTTTCAGCGATGATTCTTATGTCAGTTAGTCGACGTTCTCTAGAAATGTAACTGTGCTTTTATATATATGATGGTTAACAGAAACGAACTTTGTCAGAGCGAACAAGAGTACGAACTCTGTACGATTCTAGGCTAAAGCCATGAACATTGGTCGTAACTTTTATACCTGGTTTTCTTGAAAAGACACGACATTCACTACAACCAAGTGTTTCGTATACGATTGCCGGGCAACAACATGGAAACATGTAACATGATTTAAAGTCAACCAGTCGACCAATGGAATCACTGGGTGAGGGGCCACAAACCTTACTTTGAAACACTTCTGTCCCAACAACAACAAACAGGACTGAGCAGCAACTGAGGTCTGGACAGAATCACCACAGGACCAACAGAACCGTTGTGTTGGGTCAGTTGGTTCAGTTCAGCATCATGTATCAGTATTGGTCAGTATGGGACATCAGTGGTGAGGGACGGTGTGTGGACCTCAAAGTGATCCAGAAGACATTTAATCACATTAGACTGGACAACAATAGAACATCTGCAGTGAGTGGTGTCATACTGATCAGCACCGACAGACGTCGCTGTGAGTCAAGGAGGTCAGAGCGCCCCCCACAGTCAACGTCGCGCTCACACCTTTCTGTCAGATTACCAGTTGTGTTAATCTAATCCGACAGTCGCCGTCACAGCAGGTCGACGAACCGGACACACTCTGCCGACAGGTGGCGCGTTAGACAGAGGCCCGGGCAGGAGGGAGGGGTGGGTCCTGAGGCCCTGAGGGTCCGGAAGAGTTCGGGTCAATTTTCTCTTCCGGAAAAGTCTGTAATTTATAGCTGGTCCCTAACGTGGACCAGAAAGCACGTCTCACTACCGTAATGCTTTAATAACGAGCAACAAAAAACATTTGACGAGGCGTTTCAGGCGTTTGATTCACATAATAACGGAGACAGGTCAACACTGACACCTAGCGGTAGCTAGTGTGGAACAGACGAGACTTCGACCGCGGAGCCATTACGACGACGGACCGGAAGTGCTTTTTACAACGGCGAACGAACATCCGCCGACACTAACGTCCGAAAATGGTGTCCAGAAAACAGAAGCGAGTGTGGAGGTACGTGGACGAGGGCCACCCGCTGAAGCTGAAGTCTTATCTGAAGAGACACCCCGACACGGATGTCAACTTCTCCGTGGGTAAGAAGCAGAGGAGCCCGCTGCACCTGGCCTGCCGCCTGGGAGACGGCTCTCTGCTGCGGCTACTGTTGGAACACGGAGCCGATGTTCTGCGCAGGGACAGCAGGGGGGACACGGCGATGCACGAAGCGGCGAAGAGACACATGAAATCCAAGGCCGGAGGTGAGAAGGACGGTCCAACATCTAGGACAATAATAAATGAATCCATTTCACGTCCAACCAACAGGGATTTTTCCCGCTTCTCTCCCGCACTAGCCTACGAAGACCTGTTGGTGCCGCTGCGGAGGCGCTGTCCCGAGGCCGAGAGGACTCCCAACAACGCCGGGCTGACGCCCCAAGATCTGCTGGGTGTCTGGAGAGACATGGAGGTAAAAAAATAAAAAAAGAGGTGGAGGTGGACAACTGACAGATGGACAGAATCTGTAGACTGGTCAGATCAACTGTCTGTAGACTGGTCAGTTAACTTCAGTTGACTGTCTGTAGACTGGTCAGTTGACTGTCTGTGTGGCAGCCGTCCTTGAAGACATGATCGTCTCCTCGTCAAAGTTCATTTGTTTATTCATCAACGGGGTCAAAACCAACCATCAGTTGAAGTTGTTTCACATTGTTTGACATTAAAAGCACGACGTCTGCAGGTGGCGCACTTTGTTTGAGATCACGTTCTTCTTCACAGACGCCGCGGTTCTGCCGCGCCCCTGAACGCGACCTGGAGAAGGAGTGGCAGGAGAAGCTGTTCGGCGAATGTGAGAACGAGTTCTACCAGAGCTTCGGACGATACGACGGTAAGTCAGCTACGCGCCGGTCGGACTCGTCCGCCTGACGTCGTCGATGACGCCTCCGTCTCTCTACAGACGACGACTTCCTTCCCCTGGATGACGAGGAGGAGGAGTTTGGAGACTGGGCCGACCGCATCAGAAAAGAATATTACAACAAAAAGCACGCCGAGGCCCAGAGGCTGGCGGCCGGATCGTCCAGATGGAAGCAGCAGCAGCAGGAGAAGGAGGAGGAGAAGGAGAAGGAGAAGGAAAGCCACAGGGAGCTCCACGCTCGGCTGCAGCGGGAACACCAGGAGTATCTGACCAGAGCCTCACGCAAACTGGACGAGACTCGACGGAGCAAGAAGGCAAAGTACGACGAGAAGTGCGCGGCGACCTTCCACGGCGCTCCGTCCACCGAGGACTCGCCGCTCGGCTACAGCGACATCCCGTGGCCGGTCCCCAGAGGTACGGTGCAGGAGATGGTGGACGTGATGCTGCACGGCGTGGACCGCACGGACGTGCCGGCCTTTCGGAAAGTCCTCCGCAAACAGCAGGCGCTGTGGCATCCCGACAAGTTCGCTCAGAGGTGCGGAGCCCGGTTGGAGGAGAAGGACCGGCAGAAGGTTCTGGACACGGTGACTGCGTTGTCGCAGGAGCTGAACAGACTGGCCCAGAGCCTGAGGAGCTGAGGAACCGAGGAGCTCGTGATGTTTCCGTCTCTCACTTCTTCTCTAATAAATGTTTTGTTTGTCCTGGTCTGTGTGGATGAGTTCACCACCACCTCCACCCTAATCCCACTGCTTCACCCTACCAGCTCCACCAGGAGGAGCCAACTCACCTGAGTGGTATTGGTTCTAGTCCAGGAGGAGAACCCTGGAGTTTCACTGACAGAGACGCTGACTCTGGGACAGACGAAGCACAGACGGGGACGCTGACTCTGGGACAGACGAAGCACAGACGGGGACGCTGACTCTGGGACAGATGAACAATGAACTCGATGTGATATTAAATAATTCCATTTTAGTGTTTTTTTTTTTAATAACTTAATGAAAATGAAGGTGGATCAAAGAGAAACGTCCACAGACTTTAAGAGGAGACATTTGTGGTGGACAAGTCCAGAGGCTGTCAGTTGAAGAACAGAGCCGGGAGATTGGTTGGTTGCCAGGTTTGTAAAATGACGCTTTTTAGATGAACTCTAACAGCGGTTTGTCCGAGTCGAGGATCATTGTCTCACTGCAGCGGTGGACGTCACCAGCAGGTTGTCCTCGTTGTCCTGATCCAGTTCCCCGACAGGAGGAGAAAATCCTCAAAGTCATTCTCCAGGGCCTGTGGAACAGTCCGACTCCAGAGGGACATGAGGACCAGAGTGAAGGTGTGGACATGGTCAACGACGGCTGTAATGATAAACGTTTAAAAAAACAGGTTCAACTAAAAAACTGAAGAACCGTCAAACGGTTGAAGAAGTCTGAGAATCCACAGTCTGGCGACGCTGACTCTGGGACAGATGAACAATGAACTCGATGTGATATTAAATAATTCCATTTTAGTGTTTTTTTTTTAATAACTTAATGAAAATGAAGGTGGATCAAAGAGAAACGTCCACAGACTTTAAGAGGAGACATTTGTGGTGGACAAGTCCAGAGGCTGTCAGTTGAAGAACAGAGCCGGGAGATTGGTTGGTTGCCAGGTTTGTAAAATGACGCTTTTTAGATACACTCTAACAGCGGTTTGTCCGAGTCGAGGATCATTGTCTCACTGCAGCGGTGGACGTCACCAGCAGGTTGTCCTCGTTGTCCTGATCCAGTTCCCCGACAGGAGGAGAAAATCCTCAAAGTCATTCTCCAGGGCCTGTGGAACAGTCCGACTCCAGAGGGACATGAGGACCAGAGTGAAGGTGTGGACATGGTCAACGACGGCTGTAATGATAAACGTTTAAAAAAACAGGTTCAACTAAAAAACTGAAGAACCGTCAAACGGTTGAAGAAGTCTGAGAATCCACAGTCTGGCGTCGACCAGAACCACTACGACTGACTTCAGCTCTGTCCTCCAGAACCCTTCCATCATGGTCTCAACCTTGTCTAAATGAAGTAATTGATTGACATTATCCTTTTTTATATTTTAGGTTTTAAACATGACAATAATCGACCGTCTCTCTGTTCTGGACTTGGACCCTGTCTCTTACGTTGGGACCAATTGTGACCTGGACTCACAAGGTCTGTCTTAGATTCACACACTGTCTCTTTGTGGTGATGATCCTGTTGTTACATGTTTGTGTCTTGATGCTACTTGACAATAACAATAAAGGACTATTCCACCTCCGGTCATTCTTTTTCCTGAATGCGAAAAATCTGGCAACCCAGCGACGCAATCCCTGTCAATTGCGGGTCGACGCAGCGATCATCCGCGCCGCGCCGCCTCTGACTGACTGTCTGTCTGACTGTGTTTCTCTCCCGGTCGGTTGACCGACCGCTGCCCCCGGTGCTGTGGTTCGTGACGGCCCCGGTTGATGGCAGGTGCGCAGGATGACGCGGTGCGGGCGGCGCGTTAGGGAGGATTCCTGGCTCTTTGTTTATTCTGAGGAGGACAGCGCCGCTCCGGCCTCCTGCGGCGACACACGCTGATGACGACGACGACGATGAGGATGATGGTGATGATGATGATGGTGATGATGGTGGCGGTGGCGGAGGGTCAGTAGTGCGAGAGGCTGAGGGTTGACTGGTTTAGGGTTGAAATCCCCGCCGTCGTCTCGGTGGGATGTCCTATTTTCATTTGTGTTAAAACGTTTGGACTGAGAGGTGGGCAGGGCCGGACAATCCGACAGGGGGCGCTCTCTCCGCGGTGAGAGACATCGGTGAAGATGGTGTTCCGGAGTGAGGAGGTGTGCTTGGCCCAACTGTTCCTGCAGTCCGGCTCCGAGTACGACTGCATCAGTGAGCTGGGAGAACTGGGCCTGGTGGAGTTCCGAGACGTGAGTACTCTGAACAGACCCCGTACTCTTGTACTCTAGGGGGCGCGCGTGAGGCGCTTAGGCTGAACAGTAGTTTTTTAAAAAAATAACCAATCCAATGATCAAATATATTGAAAAAACATTTTATATTTTTTATATTGCGCAGTATTTATGTTCCATTATTTATTCTTACACCTGAGGAGAAATCTGACCTTGGTCCGAGCCCTGGAGCTCCATCAGAACCTCAGCTCTGAGGAATCTGAAGGAGGAGCTTTCAGAGGAGGAGACGCACCTACCATGACGTGAATGTTTAATATGTTAAAATACAAGGAGTTCATATTCTAGTGCTAAACAGGGAGACAGCGCCACCTACAGACACTGTCTGATGTCTGTTTGGTCTCCACAATATTAGCTCTGTGCAGCCATTGGTCCAGGACTGAGGATGATTTGGACTAAGACTGAGACAACGGTTCAGAGAGACAGACAGAGAGCACAGAGGACGGAGGCTGAGAGACAGACAGAGAGGACAGACATGGAGCACAGAGGACGGAGGCTGAGAGACAGACAGGGAGGACGGAGGCTGAGAGACAGACAGGGAGCACAGAGGACGGAGGCTGAGAGACAGACAGAGAGGACAGAGGACCGAGGCTGAGAGACAGACATGGAGCACAGAGGACGGAGGCTGAGAGACAGACAGGGAGGACGGAGGACGGAGGCTGAGAGACAGACAAGGAGGACGGAGGCTGAGAGACAGACAGGGAGCACAGAGGACGGAGGCTGAGAGACAGACAGAGAGGACAGAGGACGGAGGCTGAGAGACAGACATGGAGCACAGAGGATGGAGGCTGAGAGACAGACAGGGAGGACGGAGGCTGAGAGACAGACAAGGAGGACGGAGGACGGAGGCTGAGAGACAGACAGGGAGCACAGAGGACGGAGGCTGAGAGACAGACAGAGAGGACAGAGGACGGAGGCTGAGAGACAGACAGAGAGGACAGACATGGAGCACAGAGGACGACGGAGGCTAAGAGACAGACAGAGAGGACAGAGGACGGAGGCTGAGAGACAGACAGAGAGGACAGAAGACGGAGGCTAAGAGACAGACAGAGAGGACAGAGGACGGAGGCTGAGAGACAGACAGGGAGGACGGAGGCCGGCGGCTGAGAGCCAGACAGGGAGGACGGAGGACGGCGGCTGAGAGACAGACAGAGAGGACAGAGGACGGAGGCTGAGAGACAGACAGAGAGGACAGAAGACGGAGGCTAAGAGACAGACAGAGAGGACAGAGGACGGAGGCTGAGAGACAGACAGAGAGGACGGAGGCTGAGAGACAGACAGGGAGGACAGAGGCTGAGAGACAGACAGGGAGCACAGAGGACGGAGGCTGAGAGACAGACAGAGAGGACAGAGGACGGAGGCTGAGAGACAGACAGAGAGGACAGAGGACGGAGGCTGAGAGACAGACAGAGAGGTCAGAGGACGGAGGCTGAGAGACAGACAGAGAGGACAGAGGACAGAGGCTGAGAGACAGACAGGGAGCACAGAGGACGGAGGCTGAGAGACAGACAGAGAGGACAGAGGACGGAGGCTGAGAGACAGACAGAGAGGACAGAGGACGGAGGCTGAGAGACAGACAGGGATCACAGAGGACCGAGGCTGCGAGACAGACAGGGAGCACGGAGGACGGAGGCTGAGAGACAGACAGAGAGGACAGAGGACGGAGGCTGAGAGTTCTTTCTCCTACGTTAGATTCCTGGTTGTTCTGTCTTAGGTCAAAAATCCAGCCAAGGGAAAAGTTGCGACTTATAATCCAGAGAGAGAGTCCTTGTTACCAGTACCTGAATCAAAAGGGTTCTGCTGGCCCTGCGGTGGGCCCCGCCCCGGGACTTTGGGCAGCCCTGGTCTCAGTGTGTTTGTTCTCCCTGCTCCTCTGGTTTCAGCTCAACCCCAGCGTCAGTTCTTTCCAACGGCGCTTCGTCAGTGAGATCAAGAGGTGTGAGGAGATGGAGAGGATTCTGGGTAAGGATGAGTTCCTGTACCCGGTACCAGCAGGGGATTGATGGGGGACCAATGGTACCAGGGGTGGACAGAACGCTGACCGCTGGTTGACGTGTGTCTGCTGCAGGTTACCTGCTGAGGGAGATCCAGAAAGCCCGGATCGTGGTTCCGGAGGAGGAGGAGAGTCCACTGGCTCCGCCGCCCAGACAGGTCCTGGAGATCATGGTATGGTCCAGTTCAGGCAGGTCTGAGACAACCAGGTAGGAGACAAAGAGAAGACCAAGCTTACTGAGCGTGTGGTCTTCAGGAGCAGCTGCAGAGGCTGGAGATGGAGCTGAGTGAGGTGGCCAAGAACAAGGAGAAGCTGCGGAGGAACCTGCTGGAGCTGACCGAGTACACGCACATGCTGAGGATCACGCGCACCTTCATCCACAGCCGCTCCAGGGTGAGTGCAGCGCCACCTGGTGGCATTAGAAATACGCTGATTGTCCAAGCCGACGGAGCGGGCGACACCATCAATGACCATCAGTGACAAGAGGGGACAGAACAGCGATCTGTAAGGCACGAGCTCCAACCGCTGTCCACCAACAGGTCAACTGGTCTGTCCTCAGGAAGCACCACCCTCAAGAAATATTTCCAAAGGTTTATCCACTGACCTAGGGACGTCCGATGACATGGACAGATCAGATATTACGATGAATCCATGAGACAATGACTGGGTTTTGTCAATGGGTTTGACTGAGACGTTGGTCCTGGTGCCAGATATGGGCTGTGAATACCAGACATGTCCCACAGTATTATCTTCTGGACCAGTGATGGTGTTTGACAGACAGACAGGGTCAGGGTCAGACTCTGGTTCTGGGACACACGCCGCCTGACACGTGGCTCAGAAGTTTGGGACCTGGGTTCTGGCCCGTCTGGCTCGTGTGGTCCTCTGCTCCTCTGCGTCTGGGAGAACCCGCAGTGAAAGCTTTTCCTTCTCACCACCAGCACGAAGCTCTGGGCCCTCAGTACGAGGAGTTCCCCACCGTGGAGACGGACTCGGCGAGCGGCTGCACTGGGATGCAGAGACTCGGAGCCAAGCTGGGGTGAGACGAGGCAGAAGGTCCCGTGTCACAGTTGGGTTCTCAGACAGAGGTGGAGAGGTAACCCCGTCTGTCCCTCTGTCCCTCTGTCCCGGCTGAAGGTTCGTATCAGGGCTGATCCAGCGGGTGAAGGTGGAGGCCTTCGAGCGCATGTTGTGGAGAGTGTGTAAAGGTTACACCATCCTCAGCTACGCCGAGGTGGACGAGAACCTGGCCGATCTGGACACGGTGAGTGGGAGTGAGTGGGAGTGAGAAGACAAGACAGCAGGTTCTTTCACAAACAATTTGGACTCTGATATAAAACCAGAAAATGACTAGGAGCTAAACAAGGTTGAATCGTGGATCTTCTGGTCGACTGCCTGCTGACAGGAGCTGTGTCTGCTCTGTGGTCCAGGGTGAGATCAACAAGAGTGTGGTGTTCCTCATCTCGTTCTGGGGAGATCAGATTGGTCAGAAAGTCCAGAAGATTTGTGACTGGTAAGAACCTTCTCCTCTGTGGTTCAGTTGCACTGGTCGGTGCCCGTCTCATCTGTCTCCGTCTCCGTCTCCGTCTCCGTCGCCCAGTTACCACTGCCACCTCTACCCACATCCCGAGAACGACGAGGAGCGCGCAGACGTGCTGGACAGCCTCAAGACCCGCATCGAGGACCTCAACAACGTAGGAGCGACTCCCAGCTCTGAGGTCCCGTTCACCCCCAGACTTTCGGGTTTGGGTTAACCCTTATTTTCTCCTCCAGGTTCTGCGCCGCACAGAGGACTACCTGAGGCAGGTTCTGCAGAAAGCCGCCGAGTCGGCCTACTCCTGGGTGGTGCAGGTGAAGAAGATGAAGGCCATCTACCACATCCTCAACCTCTGCAGCTTCGACGTCACCAACAAGTGTCTGATCGCTGAAGTCTGGTGTCCCGTCAGCGACCTGGCAAACCTGCGGGGGGCGCTAGAAGAGGGCTCGGTCAGTACCTACGACTGAAATGGTCGGAACAATTAGCTTCTAATTCTGATTGGACCCTTTACGGGCAGAGTCTTTCCATCATTACAACTGATATGATGATGTCATCAACAGGTGAGCGACAGGTAAAAAAAAGTACATTACGTCAGAAATAAAGTTCCAGTGGAACCCTAAGACACAAGCACGTCAACCATCTCCCATGAGTCGCGTTAGCTACGTGATTTTATTCTTCATGTCAGTGAAGAGTCGTCAGAAAGAAGGAGTTCGTCCATCGGTTCAATTCCCTGGTTCCTGGCACTGATAGAGAAGAACTGGAACAGATTCATTCCTTTTCTTATGGAGAACCACGTTTTGAGATTCCTGTGATCCTATCAGACGGTCCCACTGTACCTGGCGCTGTTTGTCTCACCTCTGTATGTCTTCTTCATCAGAGGAAAGGTGACGCCACCGTGCCGTCCTTCGTGAACCGCATCCCCAGCTCTGACACTCCGCCCACCCTGTCCAGAACCAATAAGTTCACCTCTGGTTTCCAGAGCATCGTGGAGGCCTACGGGGTGGGGGACTACCGCGAGGTAAGCCCAGGTAAGACGTTCCACCGTGTCCCGTTTGCCACCACGTGCGTCCCTGTCCCCTGGAGTCCAGATCTGAGTGAGACGGACTTCTCTTCTCCCCCCTGACAGCTCCGTACACCATCATCACCTTCCCTTTCCTGTTTGCCGTGATGTTCGGGGACTTTGGTCACGGCCTGGTCATGAGCCTCTTCGCCTCGTGGATGGTGCTGACGGAGAAGAAGCACATGAAGAAACGCTTCGCAAACGAGGTCCGAAGCGGTTCTTTTCCCAAATTCACATCCAGAATCCTCAGGGCTCTGACTTGAGCGTTTGTCTCCTCCAGATCTGGGCGATGTTCTTCAGTGGACGCTACATCATCCTGATGATGGGACTGTTCTCCATCTACACCGGGCTCATCTACAACGACTGCTTCTCAAAGTCCGTCAACATTTTCGGCTCCGGCTGGAGCGTGAAGGCCATGTTCACCAATCAGCAGTGGACGTGAGTGGCCTGTCTCACTCACACACACACACACACACACACACACACACACACACACACACACACACCGTGCCAGTGCTCCTCAGACGAGGACTTGTTGACTCTTGCTGTGACATAAGAGAAAGTTTTTGTTTTTGAGTTGCAGTTGCTCTGCTTGCCAACAGGGGTCAGTCTTGTTGTTACACAGTGGTTCTTCCAATGAAAAGAACCAAACTCCAGCTCTTAAACTGCTCCTGATCCATTTCAACCCCCTTCACATCCATCCATTATCGTATCTCCAGGATGGATTCTGGAGAACCAGCGTTCTTTCTTTCACTCCAGCTGACCTCAGACGACTGCAGCTCATTAAACCAGATACAAAAACATTCCTACACACCATCTCAGGTGTGGTCACATGACCAGTCGCAGTGTTTGGCCATCGTGAACGAGGCCGCGGTGACGGATGCCCTCGAGTGCAGGTGGAGAGATTCTTGGTTGTGTGAACTTTATATGGCATCGTGTGGCTGCAGCCTCACGACTCTTTACTGCCCCCTTCAGGAAGGTAAACACATTGTCGTTAGTCAAATGTCACCGCCATGACTGCTTCACATTTGCAACAGTTAAATAATACTTCCAGAAGGGGGCACTGTTGGAGACGTCTGAGTCTCACTCTGATTCAGCTCCTTCAGGTTTCTAGGTCAGGTGATCCAATCTGTGTTTGAACTGCAGAAACAAAACTCTCCAAACCAACGCCCTGCTCACCCTGGACCCCAACATCAGCGGCGTCTTCAGCGGACCCTACCCTTTTGGCATTGACCCGGTGAGTGACCGCCGCCGCTCCAGTGTGAAGCCGTGCCGTCGCACAGAACCCTCCCTCTGTGAAACGTTCATTTCCCTCTGACAGATATGGAACCTGGCCGTCAACCGCTTGTCCTTCCTCAACTCCTACAAGATGAAGATGTCGGTCATAGTTGGGGTCATTCATATGACCTTTGGAGTGGTGCTCAGTGTCTTCAACCACCTGTGAGTCACAGCCACAGACCCTATCCGTCCTACAAAGGACACTTGTTTCCTTACAGTCGGGGAAAATGTTTCCACCGACATCAGGGATCTCGAGTTAGCGTAGCAGGGCTGAGGAATTTTTCTTCCGATAACACAATGTTCTGGTTTCTCAAAATGTTGTCTGCCCTAAAAACTGTTTAAACCATGGCTGTATGTAAAGGTAATAGGCACTAGATGGCAGCATTGTAGCTCATTCCTATTGATCACTATTAATCATCGGGGGACGGTGGAGAGACCACTAGGAATAGACAGAAGACAGGAGACAGAGCTGGAGGTGGAGGAGTTAAAGATGCTGCTGAGATTGTCTTTAGGATAGACAAGGATGGACAGGACCAGGAATGAGGGACAACACAGACAGGAAGGTTTGGAGAAGACAGATTGAGATGGTTTGGTAGAAGAATGATCCCAGAGATGGAGCTACCAGGTAGGAGACAGATGGAGGACATGGAGGTGAAGAAGAATCACCGTGGGATCGTCTGGAGAATGCTGAAGTACAGTGGTTTGAACCTGTGTAGGATTGGAGAGAACTTCATCCTCAACCTCCAGCAGATCCTCAGTGTTTTAACCCTTGTCTGTTTCTCCTCCGTTCCTTCAGCCATTTCCGTCAGAAATACAAGGTGTATCTTCTGTTTCTGCCCGAGCTTCTCTTCCTCCTGTGTCTCTTCGGCTACTTGGTCCTAATGATCATCTACAAGTGGTTAGCCTTCAGAGCTCCAGACTCCAGTCGGGCCCCCAGCATCCTCATCCACTTCATCAACATGTTCGTCATGCAGGGGAAGGACATCGCTCCTCTGTACCCAGGACAGGTACGTCCCCTCACGTCCCCTCACGTCCCCTCGGCCTCCTTCCAAGTGATTGATTGTGTTTTTGATGTTTGTTGACGCGCCTCCACAGACTGGGCTGCAGATCTTCCTGCTGATGGTCGGCGTGCTCTCGGCCCCCGTGCTGCTCTTAGGAAAACCTCTCTACCTGCACTGGCTCTATCGTGGGGGCAAGGGCATGCGCCGGCGCAGGGTATGTCCAGCAGAGGACAAGGATTGCGCCGATGAAAGCAGTTTTTTGACAAAAAAACATTTTCTCTCCTCAGGGTTACGAGCGGGTCAGACATGCGAGCGAAGACGATAACTCGGCTGCACCGTCTCACGAAGATGATGAAGAGGAGGGTCTTGATGAACTGTCCAGCAGAGAAAGTCTTCCCAGAGAGGTCAGTCGGGGACTCAGGTGTTTTTACACCACAGCGCAGGTCCAATCAGTCAAACCAGAGGTCACTGAAGGGTCATGGTATTGTTATCATACTTTGACCTTCACAGGACTCCTGAGAGAACGTTGAGACGGCACCGTCCCTGGTTTTAGTCTTTAAGTTTCCAATCTGGGACCAACTGCACCAGTCAACAGTCTGGTCTGGTCAGTGCTGCCCCCTGTTGTATCTGTGTTGACTACAGGACCAGCATCAACGTCTGAGGCTGAAAAATGGACTGAATGTCTCGGTGTTTGTGCCTGAACTAAGTGTCAACGCGTGTTTTTCCTCCAGTTCTGTTTGTCTGACGAGCTCCTGCACCAGTCCATTCACACCATAGAGTTCTGTCTGGGCTGCATCTCCAACACGGCGTCGTACTTGCGTCTCTGGGCCTTGAGTTTGGCTCATGCGCGTGAGTTTGGTCACATCTTGTTCTGCTTCGTGTCATCGTTCCCTACTCCCACGTGGACGCCGTCTCACTGAGTGTGTGTGTCTCTTTGACCCGGCCCGTCCTTGGTTTCAGAACTCTCTGAGGTTTTGTGGGCCATGGTGATGCGTCTGGGTCTGAAGATCACCACTAGGGTGGGAGTCGCGTTCCTGGTCCCCGTGTTTGGTCTCTTCGCTTTGCTGACCGTGTCCATCCTTCTGGTCATGGAAGGTTTGTCTGCGTTTCTACATGCACTGCGCCTCCACTGGTAAGTCCCGGTATTGCAATAACAAATGTCTTGGGCTTCTCCATTTTTTTCAGGGAGGGGTTAGAGGGACAACAAAGACAGGGATGTTTGGAGACAGATTAGGATGGTTTTGACAAAGAGGAGGTTGATGGATGCAGTGAGGGAGGACATGGAGGTAGTTGGAGTCAGAGTAGAAGAAGATGGAAAAGGATGATTCACTGTGGAAACACCTGAAGAAGAAGAAGAAGAAGAAGAAGAAGAAGACTGGGCTTCAGCCAATTATTGCAATTTCTCTTTCTTTTTCATTCCAGGGTAGAGTTCCAGAATAAGTTCTACCATGGAACCGGCGTCAAGTTTGTTCCCTTTGACTTTTCTCTCCTGCCATCAGTGTTTGAACAAGAAGGTCTGCTTTAAAGGAGACTCAGAAACAGACTGGGAGAAGACAGACAGTTGAAGACAGAGAGGACGCTGTGACACTTCACACTGTGACCACAGATTTCAACAGTCCCTTGTAGCAACAGTTTTTTAGCGTGACACTTTTTGGGTTCTCGTCCACCCAGCCTCACTGGTGTCCCCGAAAAAACAACAACAACAACAACAACAACAACAACAACAACAACCTCCGAACGTACAGAGGCTCCAACCTTTGGTTCAGTGGTTTCATTTTTAAGCCGACGCCTGGTCGGAGGTGGAGACGGTTTTCTATTCTTCTCTTCCTTGTATTCAAACTACAACAGTGCAGTGAAAAAACACCTGGTTCCACCGCGAACCAGGTGGAACATCCTGGTGTAGAGCCACGGGACAAGGAACCACGGAGCGCCGCGTATGTCCCCGAGGACAAACTGTCCCACAGCACTTTGGCAGAAATGATTGTAGAATTGAAGGATTTCTGTGGAAACAGTGGACTCTCAGCTGTGTTTGCTTCTTTACTGCATTTATGACGGTTCTTTCAGGGGAATCTCCCTGTGGACCAGTGGAAACCATGGAACCAAGTTTGAAGATCTCCATGGTGATGTTTAGCATTTTGACTATTATTGTTATATATACAGTATATATATATATGTGTGTGTGTGTGTGTGTGTGTGTTTGTTTGATGAAGGTCACATGTGCAACCTTTACTACGATGACGAGGATGATGATGATGATGATGAGTGTGGTATTTATTTAAGCTCTTCTCTGTACTTTAACATTTGAATGTGTTGTTTTGAGATGCAAATAAAAGGATTCGTCTCCACCCGTGTCTGAGTGTTTGCACCTTCAGGTGAGCAGCTTCTCTCTGGCCCAGTTTGGATCCTGTGCTACTGCACTGACGTCGATGTCCACTAATATATATATATATATATATATATACTTTATAAAATACATACATCAAATAAACTACTGCTTCAGCTTACAAGACCACACTGCGGTCCTTCCGCGGTCCTCCCAGGGACCGCGAGCCCTCATTGCGTTCGAACAGACAGGGAGAGAGCTTCACCTCCTGTGGGTGGTGCTTCATGATGATGCTCTCTCTGTCTGTCTGACATCCACGGTCGGTCCAGTGTCTCATGTCTGTTATGAAACACCGTCAGGGTGTAGCCTCAGCTGCAGGACACCGAAGACACCGAAGACACCGGAGCCGCTGCCGCTGCTGCTGCTGCTGCTGCTGCAGTGTGGGCGGGAGTCTCAGCTCGTCCTCACCGCTGGTGACGTACGACACTCGGTCCGCGCTCAGCCCAGGACACAGCGACCATGAACGAGCTGGTGAAGAGTTTACCGTCGCCCACCCTGGCTGCTCTGCAGCTGCCCTGCCTCCAGGAGCAGCACAAGGGCTGGCTCTTCAAATGGACCAACTACCTGAAGGGCTACCAGCGCCGCTGGTTCGTCCTCAGTAACGGCCTGCTGTCCTACTACAGGTAGGTCCACTCCCTGTCCCGGACCTCCGGGGCTCTGCTTCTTGCTCCTCTGATTGGACATTAGCAGTTTGCGGATTCATTTCGCCCTTTGGTTCAGTAGCAACTTTAGCCACAAGTCAACGCAGCGTCTTCATAGTGAATAAAGTCTTATTTGTCCTCAATGACTAATTCATTCATTTCCCCCTAAATAAGAAATAATTCATCATTTACTTCAGGCATGTCTACGGTCAGACTCGGTCCCTCTGCTGTCACCGAGCTAATGTAGCTCGACATTAAAAAACACGGATTATCTACGTTTCTGATCGCGTCCGTGTGTTATGTGTTATTTCAGACCATTTTTATTAAGATGTTATTTTTCTGTCTTTATGGACTTCCAGAATTTCCAGCAGAGCGAAGCTACACTGTGACTGCAGCTAAAGGGAAGCTAAAAAGGCGGGAACTTTTGGCTATTTACTTCTTAATCATCTGACTCGTTTTATTACGAATTCGTTTTTGTTAACGCTTGTTGAAGGACTTTGACTTAGGACTAGAATAGTTCAATAATTTTACTATATAAACAATTTTTCGTCCTTTTCCAGTTTTGGTGTCATTGTAGCTTTCTTGTCGTTGAGCTAATCTTTGGTTGACTCAATCCTTCAATCAGCTCTTTAAATTCTCTCTGTCCAATTATGTTAGACTTTTTATATATATATATATATATTTTAAGCGTTAGCTAAAATACCATACTTTTGTCTTAAGTGTAGTATAGAAAGTATAGAAATATAAAATCTTTCCCACTGAGTTTTCATCCTAATAAATTAGTTTTTCTTTTAGCCGTTCACTACAAAATAAATACCAATAATATCTATGACAACCAGGGCTGGATTAACAATATTTGAGGCCCCAGGCCCTTAAATACCATCGTATCATATCCCGATCACGGCAGGTAGACTGGGTGGTGTTGCCATTGTTCTGAAGTGTTTTCCTACCCTCTGTTTTAACGGTGGTACCAGATTTTTATAGATGTTAAACAACCTTAATAACTATCTGACACATTAACCAATTTTAGTCACTTGACGATGAATCACTTTAGCGTCCGCAGAGTCAAATCAGTGTGGACTCTGGTTCCATACAGGACTCAGGCAGAAATGGGACACACCTGCCGCGGCACCATTCCCCTGGCTACAGCCCACATCGAGGTGGGGGACACATGTCACCTGGTACTGACCAGCGGTGGCCGCAGCTACCACCTGAAGGCCACGTCTGAGGCGGAGTGTCAGCGCTGGATAACTGCCCTGCAGCAGGCCAAGGCCAACGCCACCCTGCTGATGCATCACTCGGGTGAGAAGAACGTTTTCACTCTGTTATTCTGAGTCAGCTGCCAGAAGATGAACCAGGGCTGAAGGCCATGAAGGTCCATGTGGTCGACGGGTCAGAAAAGAAAGATCAAATTCAATCGAGTCAATTGGGACGTCCAATAATATGATGGCTTCTGAGACGTTGACCTCAGCTTTAGAGACAGAAATCAGGATCGGTCGTTATTGGTATCAGAACATCAAGCATTTGGACAATATTGGCAAAGTAGGACAGCAGCAAATGTTGGACATTGTAGTTAAAGTTCTTCTTATCCTTGAGAAAATGACTAAACCTGTTCTATTGAGCAATGGCCGAGTGTCACGTGACATAACGGAGCACATGAGGTGGGAATATGGGGATAAATATCTTTATTCTCTAGAAGATTTCCCCCCAAAATATCTCCTTGACAGGACGAATGTCCTCCTCCTGAGACAGTGTGCTGCGAGACAACCAGGAGATCGCTTTTTAACAATTTACCCATTTGGGAAAGAGCCACAAGGGGGCGATGCTGGTCCAGATGTTTGGGATGGATGTGGTCTGTGGGTGGAGCATGAGTCACTCTGTCATTGTCATCTTTTTAGTATTAATGGATCCAACTCTCAGATTCACAGCTATGAAGACACTAGTAATACTTACACACAATACACTGTACTTCAAACTCAAGGCCCAGGGGCCAAATGTGGGTCGCCGTTTCATTCTGTATGGCCCATAGGAGTTTACTAAGCAGGAGTTTTAACATTATCTCTTCATTTCATTAATAATATTTAACTGCAGTAACATGTAATACCATGTGATGGCGTAGTCATTGAAGACAGGGTATTTTCGGCCCACTCTCTCCGTCTCTCTCTGTCTCTCTCTGTCTTTACACAAACACATGCTGATCCTCACCTCCTCCCTTCTTCCCTCACATCTTCTTCTGCCTCCTCCCAACCTGTCTCCTTCCTCCCGCCCTCTCTCCTCCAACCTGACGACAGCGGTAGCTGAATGAAATGACCTTCCCTTAGTCTCCGCCTTCTTCCGCTCTGGTTGGATGCTTTGAGTGGAGGAGTGAGGGGAGGGGAAGAAGGGGAGAGAGAGTGGAGTCTGAATTTGATTCAAAAGTCTTTGTTCCCGTTGGACATTGGAGACAGATGAGAGCTGCTCCTCCACTCAGTGTCACCTTGTAAGTACCAGCCGTCACTGGTGTCTGCCGCGCTCGTGTCCTTCTTGTCTCCACTAACTTAGTAAGGCGCTGATTGGACCCGAGGTAAACATCTGCTGTTAGGGTGTGGAGGAGCAGTGAGGTGTTGTTCTGCAGTGTGAGAACATGTGTTAGCAGCATGAGGAGATGGTCCTGAACGTCTGTCTGAGAGAATCTACCCTCGTTACAGGTATTGATTGAACGCTGATTAGATCTGCACTTTCTTTGGTTGAGCTTGGATGAGTTTTAAGGTTTATGTTGAGAAGTTCAAGGTAAAGACCATCTTAGACCAGGCACGGGCAAACTAAGGGCCGGGGGCCAGATATGGCCCGTTCAGCTTTATAATCCGACCCAGACGAGCTTTTAGAAAAAAAAGCTTTGCTGTGATAGATGACAACGACAAGAGACGAGGGATGTGTGACTTCACACCTCATTCATCCTAGTCCACACCAATGCTCCAGCTATCGGCTCCTGACCCCGCCCCATGTCAAATTTACAACCAATCGTAGCTGTCGAGTCAAAAGGTTTGCCCACCTCTGACCTAGAGGATGGGGAGGCAGAAAAGTACATGAGTGTGGTTCCTGACAGGTACGAGGATTAGATGTGCAGTAAGAGAGACTGATGGGTTGAATCATGACTCAGCTGTGATTGGCAGGTTCTGTGACTGATGGGATTAGCTGCAGTTCCTACTACCTGACTCTACAAAGGCCGACCTTCTTCTTTTCTGCCGCTCCACTACTTTCTGTGGCTAGAGGCGTATGAGTTTATATGGTGCCCTCTTGTGGACATAGATGCATGGCAGCGTTTTTAGTAAAAACTGTTGGTTCAGATTATAAGTTCTGGTCTTCACTGTGTAAAAGTATTCAAGCAGAAGAACAGAACGTCTGGAGATACTGAGTCAGTCTGAGTGAGTGGTGTTCTGCACCTCAGGTTGAGCCACGTTCTGCAGCTGACTGAGATGTCTGTATCTCCACTGCTGATCCCATCAGTTGTGGGTGTGTGTCTGTCACCAGTTCATCTCCACAGTGGAGGAGAAGAAGACCACAACAGGGTCGTCCAATAACTTCTCTCCTGGAGACCTTAGAGTGTGGCTCTGCACAAACAACATCTGCATCTGGATGAAGAAGAAGAATCACAGACTCAGACTCTGACTCTGACTCTGTCCCCTCAGATACTGGACTGTATCTGAAGGACGTCTGTAGCCCAGTTCATCCTGTCAGTGGTTTAATGTGGAAATGTTCTGATCAGTGAAGAGAATTTCCTGAAGATGAGGCAGAACCGGATCCTTTCTCTGTACCTACATCACAGTGGGTTCTGCGGGTTGTTGGGTCGTCCTGTTCCATACATTGTCAGTAATCTGTCTGTATCTGGGCCATGGAACCATTTCATCTCAGTGAAGGATTTTTTTAATCTCCTCCCGTGAGACCACGTTGATCCAGTTTGTCCCGGTTGTTGTTGTTGTTGTTGTTGTTGTTGTTTTATTTCTCCTCTCTCCGTAGTAAATGACACCAGCGGTTGAGTGGCCTCATTGTTGATTTGAGAAAATCCAAAAGAATAGAACCAGAACCAGAACCAGAACCAGACTCATGTATCACCAGTGAACACAGAAAGTCCACAGTTCACAGGTTGTGAAAGTAGTGTTTTAGCAGATCTGTCCTCTGTCTTTGTCCCTGTCCCCCCCAGATCTGTCCCCTGTCCCCGTAGAATAAAGAACAGACTGGGATTTTGATTTAAAGTTCTTTTTGAGGCTTGAATGAAGCTGTGGGGCGCGGCTCCTACTGAGTCCAGCCCTAACACTTGAATTTACCAGAGCTTTTTTAGGAAACAGATTTACAGCGTTTTTTTTTTTTTTTTTTTTTTTTGCGGGATTTTCTTTTTCTTGCAATGGTCACCTGCCCGGTCCGGTCCGTTCTGGTCTGGTCTGGTCCAGTCCAGTCTAGTCCCTGAGACCCAGGACTCTACTGTCTCAGCTTAGTGAGGGTGTCAGGAGGGGGGAGGGATCTGGTTGTGCGTCATCCATTTTTTTCCTCCCTTTTTCTCCTAAAAATAGCCTGGCCTTCTGATTGCTCAAGACCACGTTTCCACGGCAACCGTCTTCATTCACAGCTTTGCAGCACAGGAGGAAGGAGGTGTGGGGAGTCATGGTGGGTGGGGGGACGAACACTTCTTAGTCCTGCAGGAACCTGAAAGACCTCAAATACTGAACTTGTTTTTTCCTTGGGATCCAAACTATTTCATACATTTGGAATAAAAGTTCAGGCTGAATGGTGCAACAGCGGTCCACAGATTAGCCCCTGGTGGTAGCCGATGGGCACTGCAGTTTCATGACATTGATCAAAAATCTACAGGACTGTGTTAAATATTCACACTAATGTGAGCGTGAACGTTGTGGCTGTTGGCGCTGCTGCAGATTGTGTCTACAGAGCTGAGGATACGTTTGCACTTCCCCTGCAACCGCTCCAGGTGGTGGTGATGGAGCTCTAAGACTTGGACTGGCTGGCACCTCACTGTTCTTTGGGCTGTGTCTCACCCTCTGTGTAGATGACTCGGGAGATGAAGGTCCAGGACCACAGGAGGACCGAGCCCTGACCCAAGGGGTGCTCAAGAGTCTCTCCAGTAAACTGGACGACCTGAGCACCTGTAATGAGCTGATCGGGAAACACGGTGCTGCCCTGCAGCGTTCGCTCAGTGAACTGGAGGAGCTGCGAGGATCTGCTGACCACACGGACCGAGTGAAGGCGGTGAATGAGCGAGCCACCCTGTTCCGCATCACCTCCAATGCTATGATCAATGTGAGTTCACACACTGGTCAGCTGACCGGACTGAAGGTCCAAGAATCCACACGCACACACACACACACACACACACACACCTGACACCTGGCAGGTTGTAAAGAAGCCACAGAATTATCTGGAAACATCTCACCTGTCAGACCAGGACACTACACAATCCATTGCTGTAGGGGGCGCTGTGCTTGACCCAGAGGTCAGATCCCTACCTAGTCTAAGGGTTGGTCGGGTCAGAACCTTGTGGTCTGGTCCGTAGAGACTGACTTGACTGTGTGGTTGAGTCTCCATTGTCTTTGTCAGGCCTGTCGTGACTTTCTGGACGTAGCTGAATCTCACAGCCGGAGGTGGCAGAAGGCTCTGCAGCATGAGCGGGAACAGCGCCACCATCTGGAGGAGACCATCGAGCAGTTGGCCAAGCAGCACAACAGCTTAGAGAGAGCCTGGAGAGAGAGTCCGTCCTCATACACAGGTCAGGAAAAGTCCTCAAGAAGTCCCACACCAGGTCCCAACAGCAGCTCAAACACATGAGGCCTGCTCCCTGCTGGTGCTTAGGCTGCAGATGATGAGATGTTTATGGGAGCGCACACTGAACGTTCAGGAGACACTCAGTCTGAAGACCAGTTGGTCTGTCAAGTTGGACTCCACTTTATGTCCCATAAAATGTCTGTCCTTGGTGTGAAACCTCTGCAGATTTGGGAAATAGAGAAAGAGAGTGAGGGATTTCTTCTTGTCCCAAACCCTGGAGCTCCATCAGAACCTGAGCTCTGATGAAGCAGACAGAGAAGTGGACAGAGGCTGCAGGCTGACCTGGGATCAGTGGAAGAGTGAAGTTCTGACCAACTCTCATTACTCCGTCCTTCCTCGTAGCTCAGTTAAAATGTCAGAAAAGTTTCTTTCCTTAAGGGCTTGTCTGACAGCTGGTTGGTCCGTGGCCCAAGTTCTGCCCAGGTCTCCTCAGACTTTTAATGTTTAATTGTTGAGGGTTGAAGAACTCACTGACCTGTGGCTGGTCCATCTGCTGCAGGGGTGGAGGAGGGCGATGCCAGCGATGACAACGATGAGGCAGAGTTCTTCGACGCCATGGAGGAATCTCCTGCTTTCATCACCGTGACCTCAGGTGGAGAAACACAGCACAAGTGAGTGTAGGCCGGCGTGTCACACCCCCCGGTGTGTCCACCGCAGACTGACCGCTGTTGGTCTCCTCCCTCTGTCAGGCGCTCAGGGAGTTCTCAGAGTATGATGAGTGGAGGAGTGCCCGCCAGATGTGTATAAGAGACAGGATTAGCCCCTGGTGGTAGCCGATGGGCACTGCAGTTTCATGACATTGATCAAAAATCTACAGGACTGTGTTAAATATTCACACTAATGTGAGCGTGAACGTTGTGGCTGTTGGCGCTGCTGCAGATTGTGTCTACAGGGATGGATGGATGGATGGATGGATGGATGGATGGACCAGGCTACAACACACACAGAGTGGACGTTTGACTGACTGGTGACCTTGGATGGATGTAGATCAATGGTTCTGACAGGTCCATGTTCCGTGTGAATCATCTGGATCATCCACTGTGGCCACAGGTGAACTTCAACGAGCCGCTGTCCATGCTGCAGCGTCTGACCGAGGACCTGGAGTACAGCGAGCTGTTGGACCGAGCGGCTCGCTGCGACTCGTCCTTGGAGCAGCTGTGCCTGGTGGCCGCCTTTTCGGTGTCGTCGTACTCCACCACCGTCCACCGCACGGCCAAGCCCTTCAACCCTCTGCTGGGAGAGACGTACGAGCTGGACCGCCAGGAGGAGCTGGGTTACCGCTCCATCTGTGAGCAGGTGGGGTCCACGACCAGGAACAGGAGCAGAACCGCGTGGTGCCTGGAACTAACGCTCTCGCTCTTCCTCCTCAGATCAGTCATCATCCACCAGCTGCCGCTCACCATGTGACATCACAGAGGGGGTGGAGCCTGTGGCAGCACATCACCATCGACAGCAAGTTCCGTGGGAAATATATTTCTGTCGTGCCGCTGGGTAAGAGATGTTCACACTCAGGAATTGAACCACAGACCAAGAAGACTTTCAGTTTTCCCTGTTGGGTTGATGTCTTGTCCAACCCCTGGGTCGCAGCCCTAACTCAGCTCCTACACCTCAGCAAATATGGACAGGATCTACAGAGAAATGCTGAGTAATTATATAAATAATTGTTATGTGGGCCTCAATGTCAGCTCAAGTCTCCTGTAGGTGCGCCCCCTATGGGTTGCTACACTATAAAACTGTGCACACTACATTAGTCTGTGTGAATCAAGGCGACGTCCTCTTCACTGCAGGGAACATTCACCTGCAGTTCCACTCCAGCGGGAACCACTACGTGTGGAGCAAAGTGACGTCCACCGTGCACAACATCATCGTGGGGAAACTGTGGATCGATCAGGTGTGTCCCCGTCACAGGTTTGGACGCTCAGGTCCTGGGTCCAGACGTTTGTTAACCTTCTCCTCCTCTCACTGTCTCCTCCTCGTCAGTCTGGAGACATTGACATTGTCAACACCACCACCAAGGACACCTGCCGTCTCAAGTTCTCCCCCTACAGCTACTTCTCCAGAGATGTCCCTCGGAAAGTACGTCTGCTTGAAGTGTGGCCGACGGCGCCACCTGTCGGTCCGCATGATTTACAGGTCAGACAGTGAGTCAGGGGTTTTGAGAAAGTGGACCTGAAGAGTGTGAATCCTGGCCCTGGCAGAAGGTCCTGCTGCTCAGGTACTGGACAAAAGGAACCTTTTAACTTGCAAGTACCTGCAGGAACCGAGGAACTTGATCGGTTCCTGGTGAAGTTCTTTCCAGGTCTCGGGTCTTTGCAGTTCCTAATACAACTCAACTCCTTGGAGAACAGACCTGTAATAGTCATCTGCTCCTGTCAGTCCAGGTGTTGTAGGCCCCGCCCCTAACATAGACACATTCACACTGCAACATTACAGTGGTGGGAGGGTGGAGCAGTAGATACCAACATCTTTGACACAAATACATTCTCTCATTCACACCATGGTAGTGTGAACAGCAGACGTGAATGGATTCACTTCTGACTGTGATGATGATGATGATGATAGTGACCAGTCAAAATGACCACGGTCCCTCATGGTGTCAGTAACAACAAGTAAATATCGATTTGACGATGGGATTTCTTTGGATTAATAAAGTGGAGGGTATTGTTTTGACCTCTTCTTCTGGTGTGTCATTCCCTGCGTTGCCTGTAGGTGACAGGAGTGGTGGAGGACAGAGAGGGAGTGGCTCGGTACGTCCTGTCTGGGACCTGGGACGAGAAGATGGAGAGTTCCAGGATAGTGGACAGTAGCCCTGGAGGAGGAGGCTCTGAGGGCAAACAGAAGACGGTGTACCAGACACGTCCGCCCAAACTGCTGTGGAAGAAATACCCTCTACCGTAGGTTGGCCCACGTCTGCCCCCTGCTGTCTGCCCCCTGAGTTGTCTGAAATTTGAAACATTCTTCTCTCCAGAGAAAATGCAGAGAACATGCATTTCTTCTCCTCCCTGGCGTTGATGTTGAACGAACCCGAGGAGGGCGTCGCACCCACCGACAGTCGCCTGCGGCCTGACCAGCGGCTCATGGAGGAAGGTCTGTGGGACGAGGCCAACGCCCAGAAGCAGCGACTGGAGGAACGACAGAGGCTGGAGAGGAAGAAACGAGAGGCGCTCGCCAACCAGGCCCTGGAGGAAGGTGAGGAGGTTATTCTCTTAGTCTCTTTGTCTGTCCAACATTTTAAAAAATATCCATTTCAAACCCTGAGATTTACAAAACTTATAAGAAAGATACATTTGTCATGTAATAGATTAGCATAATTAACAAGATTGACCTCAGCTGTAAAAACAAGATTCAGTGTTAATTCTTTGCTGGACTTCACAGAACTTGAATATAATTTTTCTACTTACGCTGAAGTGCCGTCCCACCTCAGGCGCCACCAAAGATCTGAGGAGTAAAAATCGTAGTTAACACGATGACGTGACAGTTGACTGGAGTTAGCCTTGTCTAATGATTCTGCGACTTTAGGTCAAGACGTCGAGGGCTACCAGCCAAGGTGGTTTGAGAAGAGGACAGAGGAATCGACGGGAGAAAACATTTACGTCTACAGAGGAGGATACTGGGAGGCCAAAGACGGACAGGACTGGTCCCAGTGTCCCCAGATCTTCTGACAACCTGTGTGTGTGTGTGTGTGTGTGTACATTAGGGATGTAACGATGCATCATGAAACTCACATCCAGGTCTAAGCTGAAGGCCGGAATGTCTCCAAAAGTCACTGGTCAGACCATGACACTTCACACTCCAGTCCAGTAGGCGGCAGTATGCTTCCACCACTGTTGGTTCTGACCCTTTATTAACCACAGAGGTCCCTTCATAGCCTGAACCGGTGTGAGGTTCATTCAGTTAAAAAAACTAAATCCTGAGAAAACCATCGTCGCCGCCCTAGTGTCCAGAATATGAAGCACAAAACAACGACAGCAAGCGTCGATGTATAGACTCTGCTGGTATCTCTCCTGCTCCTGGTATCTCTCCTGCTCCTGGTATCTCTCCTGCTCCTCCTCCACGTCACTGCGATCTCACCAGACAGACTGCTTTGCTTTGAGTCCCTCCTTGTCCAGTTCTCCCGTTCTCCTCACTGCTGGACCGCCTCCTCACAGACTGACCAGGGCGGCAGGAGGAACCCAGTCCTCCTCCTGAACCTTTTCAACCAGTTCCTTTTCCTGTTCCTTTTCTAGAAAACGGCACAAAGTGGATAAACGTCCCAGTTGAGTAACCAGAGACCTGGATGCGTAACGTCCCTCACCTTAGGTAGAACCACAGTTTGAGACGGCAGCACACGACCTTCAACTTGACGCCTTTAAATCCACTCCACAAAATCATGAGTAAAAATGTCCTTCAGGTGGCGCTAATATCGGTGCTCAATGCTGACAGCAACAATGTTTCAGCAGCGTTGCTACAAACGGCAATAACAACGGAACCAAATTGCGATGGGCACATGACTTTTTAGGAATGTCTGTGGTGACTTTTTGTCAATATCCAACCTGCTATTTACGTTTAGATTCTGATATCATCCACACTGAGAAAGCAGGACAGTGATGTCCTGGTGGTGAAGGTAGAGAAGTGCAGCCTGCTCAGTCAGGTCAATGGTTAGAACAGTGTTCCTGTTTTTTTCTGCTGATATTTGTTCATCCGCTCTGACCACTGTATCAGTTCCCCTGAGTATAACACTGGATTGGGCTAAAATGAGCTACAATGCTGCCATCTAGTGGCTTTCATATACAGCCCTTTCTCACGTCATTACCAGAGGAAGAACCGATCGGGATTCTTACAGATATTACCTGATTGTGTGGACGACCCAACTGATTTGTTGTGTTTCTATTATTGGATTTTTGGAAACTGCACCAACTTTTCTGGAATTCAGTTTTATAGGAACTCTGTGTCGTGTCTCTGACCACGAGGTTGTGTTCACGTCAGAGAGGAACTCCCAGGATCCTTCAGGGCCAGTTTCATTTCACTCCACTGAAAATATCAGGGTTTTATTAGCGAGGAACAGTGGAACAAAGAGGGTTCCACTAAAACATCGGTTCTCATAGACTGCTTTTTGTAGTAATGCTACAGTAGTTAGTTCCCCCTAGTGGTGTATGTGGTGAACAGCTATTGGTTAGGATTCAGCTAGTGTGTGTCAGTACATCACTGTACAATGAAACTCTCCACTTACTCCACCTAGTGGTGGTTTTTGGAACTTGAAATATTTCTTAGAGTCTGTCCTTCAGAAAGTAAAGATGTTCTGGAGGTTGGACGGAGTCGATCATTGGCCACAGCACAAAACTGTCACATCAAACTGAATTGATAGACAACCTCAGGCGCCAGGCAGAAACGTCTCCAACCTACTGTAGGTTGTAAATATTGATGTCCAATATTAACTTTTTGCTAATATTAACCTAACTCTTAATTTGTAGCTAAGAAATCAATCGACACAGATATTCTAGCTAATGTTCATTTAACTATCTGTAAAAGCCACTGTAGGAGTTCTGGGCTCAGGACTCTGTATAGAAGAATAAAATAGATTAATACAAATGAGCTGCAATGCTGCCATCTAGTGGCTTTCACTCATTTTTTTCCCAAACTTTTTTTTGTCATTTGTGAAAACCCATTATGTCTGTTGTTGGATTTTCATTATCTGAGGGAAAAAAACAACAACTTGTCTCACAGATATTAGTCGGACGTCCCCATAATTACCTGTTGTGTGTTTTAGATTTTAGCTTCTTATGAACACTCATTGCTGACTTGGTTTCCTCCAACTCCAGATCGTTCTCCGACGTCTGCACGTTTATTGTACAACATTTATACGACACCGTGTGAATTGATTATGAACGATGTACATGAAGGGTTCTACCGTCAGGTTCATCGGCTTGTTCTACGGTAGATCACGTGAAGTTCTCACAGCAATACGTAGCTACGCTGGGTTCTTCAGCACTGGAGCAGGGCTCAACTTGACTAAAATAAAAGTATAAAAGCTTCGTCTCTGCTCTCATTTATTTGTTAGAAATGGTCGGAACTTCTGACGTCGTCAGTTGTCACTTGTTCTTAAGAACCTTTGTAGTAGAAATATTTGTATGTAGGGATGATAGTTTGTCCGATAGTAACGACCGGGGGACAAACTATCATCATTACTGTTCTGATTATGTCGTGTCTGTAGAAGTTGTTTTTTTTCCTCTGATAATGAAAAAGTTCGAAAACAATTCATCAACAAAACTTCAATATCAACATATTGTTTGTTTTGCCACTAGCCAAGAATATTAAAGAAGTCAGACAAAACCTTCTAGAAAAGAACTGTAGTCGTTAAAAAACTAAATACCGCCACCTACTGGCTGTGTGTGATTAATATACAACCCTTCATCCAATAGATCATTGGTTCCCAACTGGTGGCTTCAGGAACCACCATCGACCCCTGATGACAAGCAGCAACCCAAAAAAATCAACTTTATTGATTTCGTTCTACATTCATTTACTGAATTCAAATACTAACCTCATATATTCTGTGTTGTATTTGTGTTTCGCTTCAAACAATCAAGTGACATTATCGCCACCTACTGTTAATGAATGTCCCCTTCAAAATAAAGGCACAGATTTTTTGTTATATTTTTTTATTGCTCCATGGACCCACTCAAAACGGGTCCACGATCCATTTTTGGGTCCCAACCCACCAGTTAGGAATCACTCCAATTAATGAAGTGTGACGAGTGTACACATGTATCGTTGACACGATGTGTTCATTTTCTACACCACCGTCATGGCTGTGACACGCCCTGAGATGTAGAGATAGAGCCTGGAATAATGCACATGGGCGCCACCTGCCGGAAGCAGAATGAGAAACAGCGAAGATTCTGCCGCGGAGGGGGGAAGTGTTGTGACGACACAGAAGTAAAAAATGAAGACATTTCTATAACTGAACCACTGATGTCTCTGTTGAGGTCCTTCGTTCCTGGCTTCCCGTGACCAAAGCCAGAGCGCGCTCTCGTCGTCATCTAATTGGGCAGCGCGTGCGTGCGTGCCTGCGCGCGCGACTCCAAACAGCCGGAAACTCAGTGCTCAGGAGCGCAGCGTCGTCGCCCTTTAAATCCACAGACCAATGACGAGCGGGATCGTGGCACGTGGAGCGGCCGCGGCGACAGACACACAAACAGACGATGCTGCTGTCCGTGTCGGTGTCTGTGTCGGTGCCGGTGCGTTCAGGGCCGTCCCGGGGATCGTCGGATCGTGAGATCAAGGTAAACTGAAGATGATAGCAGTCTGCACTGTGACGTCATGACTGACGGACAGAGGGAGGGGGACGGGGGCTCGAGCCTACACCGTTCACTGTGCTGTTAGCAGCGACGCTAACGTTAGCATGACGCTTCTACAGTCCGACAGAGGGAGACAGAGAGCAGCACCACTGACGGTCAGTCACGGTCCACCGACCTTGACCACTGTAACACAGACACACAGGCCTGATGACGTCAGCGAGGGTTGGACGGAGGAGGTGGAAACGTCATCGACCTCCGTCCAGCCCAGGGAGGTCAGAGGAGGGTTAGGGTTTCCTGGACAGACGCTGAGGTCCGGTGTCGTTCTGGTTCTGCTGGGTTTGACGGGTTTGTGGACAAACACATCACAGTCGCGATGGTCATGGGGGGCGGGGCTTAAGCTTCATGAAAAAAAACAAACAAACGACAGATTCAAAGCTGATAAATAAAAGGATGCAGTAAAGTACAGTCAATTCATACGTATATTTATATATTTATTTATGTATATATTTACACACAGACACAGACACAGACTTTCTTCATGTTTCCACTGAAAAGTCTGACTCTATTTTTCAACACCGTCAGTTGTAACATGAATAGAGACTTTGAGCAGGAACAGACCGTCCATCTGAACCTGACGTGTATCGAGATTCCACAAACACGTCTTCACTGAAGAAGGACATTCATTCAGTGCGTGGTCAGCTGAGGTGGTCACAGTGTAGGACAGAGCTGCTGTCGTCATGGTAACCCTGCAGTCAGGCGTTGGTGAATATGAAGGGCCAGAGAATCAAGAGGTTCAAACCCGTCTGCTGAGTTCTTCAGGGACACACCACACATCCTGGGGGGAGGAGCCTTTAACTTTTTACACATAATTTAATATGAAGAGGATTTGATCAAGAAGTTAGTTTCATACATGTATTTATTTGAGTTCAACTATTGTTATATATTTTTATTTTATTGTAATCCTTAAAACAGACAGTTTGTGTGTGTGTGTGTATAGATGATTAGAGAACTGAATATATGTCCATATTTATTCATCAGCTCTGAAAACAAACTATTTTAAAATCTTTATTTTTTTTTACCAAACTTGGAAGTCGTGTGTGACGTCGTATGACGTCGCCGGTCGTATTCTAACATTCAGAGAACCAGTTTTTAACTGTTTTGGATTTAATGACAATAATGAAACTCGTATCGTTTTTCGGTGAACAGGTCGAAGAGAAGATCATTGACGGTGTCAGCACCAGCTCTACTCCACCAGAGGGAGCCACACTGACACCGAATGACCTAATGGCTACTGTGTGTTCTTAGTCAGTTCGTCATTTTCCGTTAATGTTCGGCGGCCACCGTCTCCCGTTTTCCCGCTTCATTATTTTTTTCTCTCTCTCCCGTCGCTCACGTTCTAGGACCCGTGCCGTTTGCCCCTTGAACGCAGCAACATAAGTGGTTCTCCATGTTCTAATAACAGTGGTGACGACTTTGTTGAAGGACCTCTCTACGGTGGGTGACCAAGTTCTCCACAACACCCTGGTCACGGGTCCTCAGCGCTGCCACAGTCACAACCACAGACAAACACACACAAACATCTCTACGCACTTATTTACGTAAACGGCGCATGACGTCACATACTCGGAAAATTCCAGAAAGTTTTGTCCACAACTGAGAGAAAATCACTTCTTTCTGTTTTGCTCCGTAGTTTTTAATGCTGAAATGTTGTTTTTTTTGTAATGTAATAAGGTTTTTCAGTTAACGGGTGTTTCGTTATTTACTGTCAGGATTGCTACCGTTTATTTTCCGACCCACCGTGAACGCACCAGACACAGTCCTTCTCCTTAAATAACGTCTCATCAATTCGCGTAGAATCAGTTTGTTTTGTTGACTTTTGTTGCCTGATGTGCTACATTGTCATGACATTATGCGACATTATTGTTATTAACTCGGAACCTTTTCCAGTCCGCACTCGGCGCCTGATGAATCTTTCCTAAGGTTCCGTAAACGCACCTCCTCCGTCACTCTCCGTCCAGTCTGTGCCGCTGTTACGCAACCGTCGGCTCCGCGGCGTAAACTGGAAACACGTGTTCGCGGGCGGTGCTGAGTGACGTCACCCAGCCCAACAACAAGGAGGAAAAACACGGGGAAGGAGTCGGGGGGCTGCGGGGGTCCGCTCCGGGTAATACGGCGACACGATGAAGAAGAGCCGGAGTTCAGAGTGTCCGTGAACGTCACTATGTGTCTGCCTTACAGAGACCACAATGACACCAACATGATCGGCGCCGATGGCCGCTCCAAACCCGAGGAGACCTCGGCGTTGGACCGAGGCCCGGGCGGGAGGCGGCCCCCGCCGGCAGAGATGCTCCACCTGCTGTCGGCCGTCTTCGTCTGGCTGCTGACGGGAACCACCATCTCCAGCCTGAACAAATGGATCTTCACCGAGTACAACTTCAGGTTCCCGCTGCTGCTGTCGGCGCTGCACATGCTGACGGCCATCGTGGTGGACTACGGCCTGATCAGACTGAGGGGGGTCCGGCACCGGGGCCTGGCGGAGCGGGACCTGACCACCAGCGCCAAGTGCAAGGTCTTCATGTTGAGTCTGACCTTCTGCGCCAGCATCGCCTTCGGGAACCTGGGTCTGAACTACGTGCAGCTGTCCTTCGCCCAGATGATCTACACCACCACCCCGCTGTTCACCCTGGCCATCTCCACCCTCATCCTGGGGGAGCAGCACCACATCCTCAAGTACACGGCCATGATGCCCATCTGCCTGGGGGCCTCCTTCGGAATCATGGGAGAAGCCAAGTTTGACCAGACGGGATGTTTCTTCGTGGTGGCGGCCACCATGCTGAGAGGAGTCAAGTCGGTCCAGCAGAGTGAGTAGAACTTCTCGTCACATCCACCTGCGCTACACCCTCTCACACTGAACATAGAAGCCATGACTCAGAAGGTCAGTCAGAACTGGTACCGTGGTGCGGTGTGATTTGGGTGGTGGTGGTGGTGGTGGTTGGAGAGCGACTGCTGGAGGAAGATGGATGGATCAGACTGGCCAAACTAAGGCCCGAGGGCCAAATGCTGCCCGTCAAGCATTGTAACACGTCCTGACTATGTTGTCCATCGATATTATCAACGTTCTTCAGCCTTCTCCCTGCAGTACCAACATTTCTCCAGTAGATGATGCAGTAAAGCCTTCATTACCTTGGTCTCCAGGTCAGATTTTAGCGCCCCCTGTGATCTGGAGGTCCAACGTTTCTGTTGAAGAACGTCGTCCTAAAAGCCACTGACGTCACAGGGGTGTCCTCCAGGACTGCAGTCCCCTTCACTCCCCCCTCTGTTGCTCCCCCTCCCATCCATTGGTTCCCATGGTAACATAATAAAGACACGTTTCCACGGTGGAAGTTTTCACCCTGTTTGGATGTTTCCACCGCGGGGCAGCGTCAGGAGGGTCTGAGGGAGAGGTCTTGGTCCTGCGTCTCCTCTGGTGTCACAGAGTCACATGTTCTGTCCTCAGTCCACACTTAATCAATGTTCTGTTCCCACAGAACCACGTGTTGAACCACGTGTTTGTTACCAGAGTTGATCTAGTTTTTCCTCCCTACTCGTCCTAATGAGCCCTCAGTAGATGAGGACTCCATAGCCACCCACAGGGGGGCGCTCCTCAAGTTTAAATGTTGAACTTGTTTCCTTGTGGTGCGGGGGCTGGTTGTGTGGCGTAAACATCCACAAGGGGTCGGATTTCCAGGTCATAAAGATTTATTCATCTTTGCAACTCGCTGTGTGGGGGTGAGATTAAAGAAATGAGCTGCAGCGCTGCCATCTAGTGACTGGGACTTGTACTTACAGCAGTTTTTCACATCGTTTGACGCAGGTTCCCTGTACCAGTGGAAAAACAGACAACGATTCTTATAGATTTGAAATAGTTATTCTTATATTGTGACGTCCCTAGTAACCAGCAGAGGTCGCCTGTGTGTGCAGTGATGTGCTGTGTCACATGACCAGATCCGTTTTGATTGTTTTGACTTTTCTGTTCTGTTTGTGTCGTCGTTGGTCTTTTTTTTTTTATAAGTGTTTTTGACAGAAAATGAAAGAACCTGAAACAGAACCCTGGTCCTGGTACCAGTCCAACCTGAATTCTTCATCTTCCACTCTGTCCAGGCATCCTGCTGCAGGAGGAGAAGATCAGCTCCGTCTCTCTGCTCTACCTGATGTCCATTCCCAGCTTCTTCATCTTGTCTCTGGCCGCCCTGGCCGTGGAGAACTGGGCGCTGATGGAGTGGCCGCCGCGCTACGACCGCCGCCTGTGGGTCTTCATCCTGCTGAGCTGCCTGAGCTCCGTCCTCTACAACCTGTCCAGCTCCTGTGTCATCACCCGCACCTCCGCCGTCACCCTGCACATCCTGGGCAACCTGAGCGTGGTGGGCAACATGCTGCTGTCGCAGCTGCTGTTCGGCAGCGAGCTGACGCCCCTCAGCTGCGCCGGCATCGCCCTGACGCTGTCGGGGATGTTGGTCTATCAGAACTCTGAGTTCATCGTCAGATACCTGGACGGACGCCGGGTCAAAGGCTCGGGGACTCACGGGGAGGGTGGGTCCATGGGCGGGGAGGATTTGGACGAAGCGCGTCAGTCTGATGGTCCCACCTGTCGTCAACGGAGGACAGAGAACACGCAGGACGGCGGTGCAGACTGAAGGAGGCGCCGCCCTGGGTTTTATTAGACCTTCATCGTCCGATCCCCGAGTCGTAGGAACAGGGAGGGGCCTTCAGTGTGGGGGGCGTCATCACAGTATGTGGCGCTCTCCCTTCTTGTCCAGCAGGGGGTGATATAAACAGAATGTACCAGACCTGTCTAAAAAAATCCAAGAAAATGGAACAATGGTCTGGTCAGGGTCTGGTCAGGGTCTGGTCAGCTGATCCAGATCCACATTCCTCTGTAGCTGAACTTTTAACCCAGACTGTTCAATAGCTCAGCGGGTGTTCACACTGTAACTCCACTGCTCCACTGTGATGACCAGGGGGGTCCAGGCCTAAGAGGTTCTGGACTGCCTGGTCCTGGTCCTGGTTCTGGTCCTGGTGGCTGTTTGTGGCAGCTTTTCAAACTTATTTCAAAGGCTTCGCTCTGCTTTAAACTTTTGTTTAAATACAATTCATACATATACATATATATATATATATATATATATATATATATAT
>JAFBJS010005696.1:44026-78136 GCA_016785265.1 Paraplagusia blochii | reverse complement strand
CTTCTAACACCTTTAAAAGAGGGTAGGTAGATATTATGGGTGTTTGAAGTAGAGTAAAATTAGTATGAGTAGACTCCACAAATAGATGTGTATAAGAGACAGCCACTAGGGGGCATGTGAACTTTCACCTGTGACCTGGGCTGATTTGATTGGACGACAGGGAGGCGTCAACCACAGTTGGTTGGAATCATTCCTTTTATTTTCCAAGAACAGTTGGTCGACTGGACCACAGCCACACAGAGGACAATTCACTGTAAGAAGGACACAGGTTTTGTCCTTTTATTATTTTTGATCCCTGATCTTTTTGTTTTACGTTCTTTGAGGGAAGTTTTGTATCGTATGGATGGACAGATTCTGCAGACCTGTCAAGTGGGACACACTGTGTTGTCCACCTGGTCTGTTGACGGTTGGACACTAAATAAACAAACACATACTTGAGTGAGTCACACAGATAAATTGACCATTTAAATTCCCCATTTTCCTGTTGCTAGTGAGCGCCCCCTACCTCCTCACTGCTCACTTTGATGATGGGTTTGATGCAGAGGCCAGATTTCGTTTTGTGCGCTGTGACGTGAACGTCAAAATGACAAAAAAAAAGAATTTCTTCTTTCTTCTTCTTCTCAATGAAGGTTTTCACAACAGCGACATCATGTGGTGTGAAGTGGACCTGAAGGTTAGTCTGATGACGTTTGAACACCACCACAGTAATGTTGAAACTACAGAAAAGACTGAGCTCGGGCAGAACTCCGTCACTTTGGGGAAAAATGTTTAAATGGTGAAGGATAACAAGCCTCGGCCACTAGATGGTGTGGTGGAGAATTGTGTATTATGAAGCAGCATCTTATGTAGTGGTCGGTTCAGATAAAATTATACCCTTTATCAGGTTCGCGCCGTTTTAATTTGTAGGGTCACAGTCGGCGGACGTAATACAACATCTGTCCCCAAGGGGGAGCCAGAGAAGGAAGAGAAGATCACGGCTTCAGTGGATGATGACGATGATGTGATGGTGAAGTGATTCATTTAACGTGATGTCGTCAGTGGTCATCGTTGACACTGGAGTGAACTTTTCTGACACCAAAACATTTACGATGTTCGTTATTCGACGTCCGTCTGACGACCGTCGCTTCTCTTCCGTTCACACAGATCAGAATCCCGGTTCGCAGCCCTCCCCCCGGCCGCTCGGACAGCTCCGACCTCAGCTCCGAGGACGACAGCACTCTGGTCCTGCTGGCTCCCAACTCTCGCAGCCCCAGCCCGAAAACGGGGAAACATCAGCAGCGTCACCGCCGCAGCCGCAGCCCCGCGGTTCCCGCCCTGACATCGAACCCTCTCCCCTCCCTGCAGAGCCTCAGCCTCTGCCCTCGATCTAAAGACGGCCAGACGTCGAGCCGCTCACCCTGCTCCACGGCCAAGAAGGAACGGCTGGTGTCGCCCAACGCCTTGCCTTCTCCGTCCGTCAGCCCGCTGAGTCCCCGCAGCCCTGTGTCTCCGGGGGGCGGAGTGAGCGTACCGGAGGCGCTGATCGCCGCCATCATCGGCGAACACAGACCGGCTCAGGTTAGCCCCACGGGGACCAAACAGATCGGGAAACCAGGGTAAGAGGAAGAACCGCCTCAGGAGCAGAGCTGCCAACTGCCGGGAATGACCCTCTGATAATAAAGAAGACGTTCTCCGGTCATTGTAGCGTGTTCCAGCAGGGGGAGCTCTAGGCACCGCTCTCTCTGGTTCCCTTCTTAGCAAACAAAATGTCGCGTCTCTACAGAGTCTGAACCTCGACCACAAATGTTGATTGGAGGGTCAAGAACACACCTTGGTGTCAAGGGTCATCCACCCATCTGCCTCCACCTTCACCACCTTCACCACCTTCACCCTGGATTCACTCCAATAAAACGTCAAGTGACTATTTAAGATTTGACCATTTATTCTTATGCCTGAGGAGAAATTTGACTCCTTCCATCGTCTCTGATGAAGACTCCTCCAGGAGTCGCTGCACTCTGTTGTCTTAGTCCAACTCGTCCTCAGTCCTGGTCCAATGGCTGCACGGAGCAAATATTGTGCTTTCAAAGGAGGAGACCCATATGTCCTCTGGAGGGAGGAGACATCTGGGTCTCCTCCTCTGAAAGCGCAATATTTGCTTTGTTCAGCCATTGGACCAGGACTGAGGACGAGTTGGACTAAGACAACTGTTCAGATAGAAAGACTACTCAGGCTGAGAGGGTGAGACAGTGGACAGAGACTGAGAGGGTGAGACGGTGGACAGGGGCTGAGAGGGTGAGACGGTGGACGGAGGCTGAGAGGGTGAGACGGTGGACAGGGGCTGAGAGGGTGAGACGGTGGACAGGGGCTGAGAGGGTGAGACGGTGGACGGAGGCTGAGAGAGTGAGACGGTGGACAGGGGCTGACCTGAGATCAGAAGCAGATCATCTGAAATGGTGGAGCAGCTTCTGGCTCATGGGTGGATGTTTGACCATCATTCCGTCTCTCAGCTCCACCTTCTCCACGTGTCCAGGCTGCAGGAGACAAGTGCTTTAAAGACTAAGGAGTGAAATAAAAAAAACAAAAAAGTGACCCCTGACCTGAGCTGTGGAAGATGTGGAATATTTCAATCTTCTCCTTCTTCTCCTGCTCCTCCTCTGCTCTGGTCCCTCCTTCTTCTTCTTCAGGTGTTTCCACAGTGAATCCTCCACCTTCTCCATCTCCCCCATTCTCTCCATCCTCTACTCTGACTCCAACTACCTCCATGTCCTCCATCAATCTCCTCTTTGTCTCCTACCTGGTAGCTCCATCTCAACGTGTCTCCACTGTCAAACCATCTCAATCTGTCTCTTTGTCCAAACCTTCTGGTCTGTGTTGTTGTGAAAACTGTGAGTTTGTCCAGACCAGAGGAGTCCAACCCACCTGAGACTCCTCCTCAGACCAGAAACCAGGAAGTCCAAGTCTGTGGAGCAGCCACCGCAACTGCAGGACACATTTGATGTGGTCTCACGGGCCAGATAGGATGACACTGTGGACCAGATTTGGCCCCCGGGGCCTGGGTTTGACACCTGTGGTCTTCTTGGACTGGAGCAGACGTCATGAGGAGAAAGACTCCAACCAATCCATCATGTGACCTGGCCTGTAATCCCAGATCACTTCTTCTAATCCCAGCGCTTTATTGTGTGGAGGTGATCAAGGACGCAGGGTGGAGGACACAGACAACAACAGCCATGGAGAGACAGACCCCTGGTCCCACCTGGTCCCACCTGGTCCACTGTACAGACTGGTTGTTTGGGAGAGGATCCTGTTACAGCAAACACCTGGAGCTGGGAACACATGGTCCCACATGGTCCCACATGGTCCCACATGGTACTGGCTCCACCTTGGCCCCTCCTTTTATTAACATGAGGAACCATTGAACCGAAAAGTCACGTGACTAATCCTAGAATGTCAACACACATATGATGATGATGTCCATGTCCATGTCCATGTCCATGTCCAGTTAATAAAAACATAGACAACACAGGAGACCTGACATGTATCACACTGTACTGTATGTATGAGCTGAGTGGGTGGAGACTATACTGTAGGGTGGATGAACACGTTCTCATTGGTCCCATTGGATTATTTGACGTCAAACCAACGACTGCTGGACCACGTGGTGCGACAGACAGCTGCTCCTGGTTGGTCAGCTCGGTCGTTGTTGGACCCGCCTCTCCTTTGGTCTCCACGCCCTCTCAGTACCACGTGGTCCCGCCTCTACGACAACAACATTGTCATTAACAAATGACAAAGGTTCGACAAACCTAAGGAAACGAGTTGACGAGTCCGGGCGGGTTCGGGTTCGGGTTCGTTCACTGACAGGAGCCTGAAGCCGAGGAGAGCTGTGGTCTGTGGTCTGTGGTCTCGTCGGTACTGCTCCGTCCTGGGCTCCTCAGGCCGCGTTAGCTTCACACCGTCATTCATCACGACAATGAACCAGAACCAGAACCAGAACCAGAACGGCTTCCACCACGACTCCTCCACCGACGAGGACATGTTCCTGTTCACGTCCGAGTCCGTGGGTGAAGGACACCCGGGTGAGTCCGTGTCCCGGCTAACTGAACCGGTTAGCCTGCGGCTCGGTGTCGTGGTTCGGTCCGCTGATTGTAAATCCTCACCCAGGGGACAGAACTACGGTTAGGGGACAGTTTGGAGCAGTGGGTCAGTGGGTCAGTGGGTCAGTGGGTCAAGGTCTTGACTCTGAAACCGATTCATTGATGACGAATTAATGGTTTATGTTTGTTGTTGTTGTTGTTGTCGTAAAAATGTGTCCATAAAGGACAGACGGACTGAGGGACAGACGGACTGAAGGTAACCCTCAGGAGGTTCCTCGTGTGTGTAACATAACTGTAGGACTAATGAAGGTCTTTCTGTCCATCAACTCGTCCTTAATTCACCAGAAGAACCTCCTGATGGTTACCTCTCTCTGTCAGTGGATGGAGTAGATGGAGGTCCAGTGGTAGATCCAGCTCCACCCCTGCTTGAAAGCAGCGAGGAGAGGAGGGTGGAGCTCTTCAGGGACAGTGAATCAGTCTGACCCTGATCTCTGGTCTGGTCCTGATGGTCCTGATGGTCCAGATGGTCCAGGTGGTCCAGGTGGTCCTGGTCTTCATGGAGCTTGATTTCATTTCTTTCCACAGTGAAGATTGGACTTCGGTGGTGAAAGAACTGAACTTGTCTTCTGTTCTTCTGGGAAAACATCAGTCCAGATCCAGACCTGGTGTAGTAGAGTGGTCCTGGTCCTGGTCCCAGTCCCGGTCCTGGTTCTTTAGTGGATAATAGGCTTACACTGTAGGACTAAATATAGATGCTGTGAGGTTGTCTCACCACTGAGTCTGTAGGACACTGACTCTGGACAAGGACAATTAATATTAATGTTCACTGACTTTGAGGTTGTTTATTTGTGGTCTGCTCTGGACCTGGACCTGGACCTGGACCTGGACCTGGACCTGTTCTCTGGTTTTAATGTTGTTTAAGGTTCAGCTAAATCTTTCTCACACATTGGCACAATTTCAGCTCAATCTCGTGTAGACAGCGCCCTCTTGTGGCCTGAACTTCTAATCCATCAGTTTAGATGAGATGTGTCTCATGTGTCTCCACTGTCTCATGTTTGTTGACTGTCTTTTTTTGTTGCCTGTTTGTCTCCAGATAAAATCTGTGACCAAATCAGTGACGCGGTGTTGGACGCTCACCTTCGACAGGACCCTGAGGCCAAGGTGGCCTGTGGTGAGTCCAACATTGGACACTTTCACTGAAGGAGGAGGTCCTCTTTGTCTTCTGTCTCTAACCCCACGCACGTGTCTCCTCAGAGACCGTTGCTAAGACGGGGATGATCCTGCTGGCGGGCGAGATCACCTCCAGAGCCACGGTGGATTACCAGAAGGTGGTGAGAGAAACCATCAGAGACATCGGCTACGACGACTCCTGCAAAGGTGAGGACCAGACCAGACCAGACCAGACCAGACCTTCATTCCATGGATGGAGATGAATCAGGTGTTTGAGGTTCAATCTGCTGTAGAGTAAAAAGCTGGTCTTAAGGAGAGGTCTTGGTCTTAATAACAGGATGTAAAACTATGAATCAGCAGTAGGTGGAGTCACCGTCAAACATCTCCGTCCTTCATGTCCTCAGGGATGAGTAGGTTCAACTAACAGCGTTCCTTCTTCCAGGCTTCGACTATAAGACCTGTAACGTGCTGGTGGCCCTGGAGCAGCAGTCACCTGACATCGCCCAGGGCGTCCACCTGGATCGCAAAGAGGAGGACGTCGGAGCCGGGGACCAGGTCTGAGGGTTAGGGTTTCAGGTGGGTCCACAGATGGAAGCAGAAATGGTGGTAAATATGTGATTGTCCACCAGGGTCTGATGTTCGGGTACGCCACCGACGAGACCGACGAGTGCATGCCCCTCACCATCGTACTGGCCCACAAGTTGAACGCCAAGATGGCGGAGCTGCGTCGAGAGGGAACCTTACCCTGGCTGAGACCTGACTCCAAGACTCAGGTCAGAGAAGTTCACGTCTCTCAGCTTCACTCAGGTCTGAGAATCCAAGAGGCTGAAGAGACAGGATTGTGTGTGTGTGTGTGTGTGTGTGTGTGTTTGGAATATCCATGATGGTCACCATGGTGACCGTGATGACCATCAGCTTCAAGAGACATATTTTGAGTTCTATTCCTAAAGTCTTACAGTTGTTCATGATGTGGCTCCCCCTCCTGGTGAAAACACGGGTCTAAAACACAAGAGTTTTGACTAATAACACAGATGCAGCCAGGAGAGGGCAGCACTGTGTTCCCCTTGAGTTACACAAGTTGCACCAACTGGGGAGAGCGCCCTCTAGCGGCTGCCAGTGGTATTGACGTGGCTTCTGACTTAAACCCATCAGCACAGTGAAGACTGAGCAGCTCTGCTGGATTTGAACCTGCAACCGGTTGCAACTCATCAGTTGATCAGTAACAGAAATCAATAAAATAAAGAAAAGACCCTTCAGTCTCAGCGCTCTCCCCTCCTCACAGGTGACCGTCCAGTACAGACAGGACCGAGGAGCCATGGTGCCGCTGCGGGTCCACACCGTGGTGGTGTCGGTGCAGCACGACGAAGGCGTGTGTCTGGACGAGATGCGTCGTCGTCTGAAGGAGCAGGTCGTCCGCGCCGTGATTCCGGCCGGATACCTGGACGGCGACACCGTCTACCACCTGCAGCCCAGCGGACGCTTCGTCATCGGCGGACCTCAGGTGAGCGGCGTGGCCGAGCCACCAGGGGGCACTTTGCGTCAGCTTTTGCCCTTCATACCTGTGTCTGTCCTGAAGGGGGACGCCGGTCTGACGGGACGTAAGATCATCGTGGATACCTACGGGGGCTGGGGCGCCCACGGTGGCGGTGCCTTCTCCGGGAAGGACTACACCAAGGTGGACCGCTCGGCCGCCTACGCCGCACGCTGGGTGGCCAAATCTCTGGTCAAGGCCGGACTTTGCCGCCGGGTGCTGGTGCAGGTAGGAAGGTGTGGGGTCACCTGGGGGCGTTTCACTGCTGCGTCCTTGGAAAGATTGATTTGATCGCCACCGTCTTAGGTTTCCTACGCCATCGGAGTGGCCCACCCTCTCTCCATCTCCATCTTCAGCTACGGAAGCTCTCAGATGAGTGAGAGGGAACTGCTGGACGTGGTGAAGAAGAACTTTGACCTGCGTCCTGGTGTCATCGTAAGGTAGGAGCATCAGTGTCTTTATGGGATGTAGAACCCACCGTCCCCCAGCAGACATAGAACTGGTATTTTATGAATTTAAAAATGGACCTTCATCAACTGTGTCTTAATCCGCAGTGTAATGTCACCTTTGTCCCAGAGGTGGAGCTGTTTAAAGGGTGGGCTGCTGGGTAGCGCAGTGATAGCCAGATCATAGTGATAGACAGGGCGGAGCCAGTGAGGTTCTTCTTCTGTGTTCCAGGGAGCTGGAGCTGAAGAAGCCCATCTACCAGAGCACAGCGGCCTACGGACACTTCGGCCGCGACTCCTTCCCCTGGGAGGTTCCCAAGAAGCTGAGACAGTGAAGTCCTCTGGACTTCATGGAGTGTGTATTTGTCTCACCTTCCTCCTCCTCCTCCTCCTCCTCCTCTTAAACGCACAGTCGCACCACTGTGGCCTCTACAACCCTCTCCATTGTTTTTATCTTCCTCTGACGCCACCTAGTGTTGATCCTGTTCTATTGTACAAACGAAGACGCCGTCCCTTCACCTTGTAATCATGTTTTTCGTCAGGAGCTGCTGCGCGGTCAAGGCCGTGGGTTTGCTGTCACGTTTCAGATGATGTTAACGTTGTCCAAGAGACAAGAGTCTGGGTGTGGCTACAGAAAAGCCCAGACCTGTCCCTGTCCCCGGGGACAGGACATGGCCACCATTATACTTGAAGTTAGTTAAAAATGTTCGAAGCGTTAGAGCGCAGCACGGTGAAGTGTTGAGGTTGAGGAGCGGCGGCCGGGCGACGGGTCTGAGGTCACTTCCTGTCTGTCATTTGAAATGAGTTCAAGGAACGAAAATGTTTGACATTTTACCCGGAACAGAAATGAAACCAGAACCAGATTTTTGTTTGTTCCGTGAAGTAGAAACCCTGATCTTCAGTGATGTTCTCCTGCCGTCTTTGGTTCTTCGCTCCTAACCCTGTCCAGCCCACAGTGTCTCAAAGTCTCTCTTCTCCTGAAACTGTCCAGGACAATTAAAATATTGTTTCTGTTCTGAACCCATTGTCAAGAGATTCTGGTCCAAAGCCCGGGCTCCTACAGAGGAGACCAGTGACTGGACCCATGAAGACAGAACCAGTAAAACCGGGTTTCTGTGCAGGAACTAAATGCAATGTTTCGGGTTTTTTTGTTTTCGCTCCTTGAACTGGAGCCGTCGACCAATCAGCAGCCAGGACTGTCGACCACCAATGAATGTTGAACTGACACATTAACGGCTCATGTGAGCAGAATTATGGGGTGAGAAGGTCAGAAGGTTCCGTCTGGATCAGACCTTGGTCTGTGTTGAAGTTCTGACGATGCCTTCAAAGACGTGTTAACCTTCACGCACGGTGGAGACAAATCACTCCAGAAGAGGTGGATTATGGGAAGTTTTTCTTTCGCCAACTTTGAGAGATTTGACACCAAACTGTTGAGGCACCGTCACCAAGAACCTGAAGAAAGTTCTGAACCCGGTTCATTCCTCTGTGTTTCTGTAGTGTGGTCTTTGTTCGCCGTAGTTACACTTCCTGTTTGAACCTCCTATTTACGTCGACCGTCGTCCACCGTGCCAACCGTCAGACGGTGGCGCTGTGGGACAGCTGTCTGTGATTGTCCTCCGTCTTCATCAGACCAACCTTGGCTGGTGTCCTACAGAGAAACCAGCTGGTTTACATGGTCTGTTCTTACTCTAATGTTTTCATTGTCTTCAATGTTTCCAAGTGCCTTTTCCACAGTGACCCCGTCCCTCAGACCCCGTCCCTCAGACCCCGTCCCTCACCCCAGAGACAACGGTCTGACGTCCACGCCGTTGTTTCTCTTCCTTCGGTGGTTGATGAACCAAAGTTCTGTCTTGACTTTAGCTGAAGTGAATCCTTCAAATAAACCGTTTACCTGTTCATCGTGACTCACTGCTGCCTCCTTCAGTTGAAATGAACACAATGCAGGCCACAAACATGGATGTGATTCTAGGCGAGGTGAAAGGACGGTGAACAAACAGATGAAGCCAATGGCTGTTCTCCGACCCGGCACCACCCACGGAGATTGCGCGGCCCCTCGCCGGGGCCTTTTTATCTGGATTGTACTTTACGGCACTGCCCTCAGTGGTTGGTCACAGCATTGCACCTGGTGGTGAGGAGGTTACAGCCTTTGATTGTCATGAATTTCAGTTCAACTCTATAAAGGGATGGTCATAAAAACCAACCACATATATTTTATACAACGTGGTTGTGGCCCTGAAGGTACAATGACAATAAAGGACTGTTCTGTTCTGTTCTGTTCTGTTCTGTTCTGTTCTGTTCTGTTCTGTTATGTTCTGTTCTATTGTGTTCAGTTCTGTTCTGTTCTGCTCTGTTATGTTCTGTTCTATTCTGTTCAGTTCTACTCTATTCTATTCTGTTCTACTCTGTTCTATTCCGTTCTATTTTATTCTGTTCTGTTCTGTTCTGTTCCATTCTGTTCAGTTCTACTCTATTCTGTTCTATTCTGTTCTACTCTGTTGTGTTCTGTTCTATTCTGTTCTGTTCAGTTCTGTTCTATTCTATTCAGTTCTGTTCATTTCTGTTCTATTCTGTTCAGTTCTATTCAGTTCATTTCTGTTCTATTCTGTTCTGTTCTATTCTGTTCAGTTCATTTCTGTTCTATTCTATTCTGTTCAGTTCTATTCTGTTCAGTTCTGTTCTATTTTGAAATCTCTTATATGATTAAAGACAGAGACATCTGTCCACTCCAGACACGTGATGCAGTTTCGATGTCTTTATAGAAGGTAAAAAAAACGTGAATGAAACGTCTGTAGGAAGAGACGAAGGTTCAGGATGAGGTCAGCTGCTGATCTTCGTCATCATCAGTCTTGGACCAGGACACGACCCCGTGTTGCTGTGTCACCACGTCTTCTCAGGGTTTGTCTTCCTGGCTGCTCAGGGCTGGAACTGAACCAGAGTCCGAGTCAAAGTCCAGTCTCAACCACATGAAGATCTGAGACTGAAGTCTGTGTTGAACCTGTTAGATGTTGTCGTGGACCGTGGTCTTCCACACGGACCTCTGACAGAAGAAGTACGTCTGAGGGCAGCAGAGAAGACGAGAAACGGTTTGGGACAATAAGACGGGTGGTGTTGAGGGTTGGTGCTTCGAGTGTGGACACTTACTCCACAGTGGAGGGACGTCCTGACGTCTCTGCATCTGTACCGTGGCAAAGTGCAGGCGTCCAACTCTGAGAAATGGAAAAATCATTCGTCAGTCATTCACAGCTTCAGGAGAACCTTCAGAATCTTCAGCCCAAACATCTAGAAAAGTGTTGGACGTGTGTGAATCTGTTAGCACCACAGCAACGTTGGCCTTGGAGGAGGAACAACTGACCGTCAGTGCTGACACCAGTGAACCGTACTGACCTCCTGCAGCCTGGTCCTGTTGTCGGCACATGTGGATCAGTCTACAGACGGTCTGTGGAGAAGCTCTGCTCACGATGGCGTCCACCACGGCCTTGGTGAACTTGTCTATGACGGCCTTGCACTGGTCCTGGACGGTGGAGGGCATGAAGCAGCAGAACTTCCCCAGTAGACGGACCACGGTGTCCTGGGTGAAACATACAACTTCCCAGAATTCCCAGAATTTATCGTCCCTAATTATTCCTCATTGAATTAGCTGCTATGCTGCCATCTAGTGGCCTTCACTTTCACATACAGCCACTTTTTCTTCACAGAACTATGTATTTTCAGAACATCACCGAGGCAGTTGTCCTTCTTCGTCTCATTTCAGCGTGTCCCTTCTTCACCAGGTGTTTCCACAGTGAATCATCTTCTCCATCTCCCCCTGTCCTCTCCATCTTCTACTCTGACTCCAACTACCTCCATGTCCTCCATCAATCTCCTCCTTGTCTCCTACCTGCTAGCTCCATCTCCAGGATCATTCTTCTAACAATGTCTCCACCGGACCTTCCTCTGAACATGTCCAACCCATCTCAATCTGTCTTCACCAAACCTTCCTGTCTGTGTTGTCCCTCTAATGTCCCTCATTCCTGACCCTGTCCATCCTTGTCTCTCCTGAAGACAATCTCAGCAGCATCTTTAACTCCTCCGTCAGTCAGTCAGTCAGTCAGTCAGTCAGTCAGTCAGTCAGTCAGTCAGTCAGTCAGTCAGTCAGTCAGTCAGTCAGTCAGTCAGTCAGTCAGTCAGTCAGTCAGTCAGTCAGTCAGTCAGTCAGTCAGTCAGTCAGTCAGTCAGTCAGTCAGTCAGTCAGTCAGTCAGTCAGTCAGTCAGTCAGTCAGTCAGTCAGTCAGTCAGTCAGTCAGTCAGTCAGTCAGTCAGTCAGTCAGTCAGTCAGTCAGTCAGTCAGTCAGTCAGTCAGTCAGTCAGTCAGTCAGTCAGTCAGTCAGTCAGTCAGTCAGTCAGTCAGTCAGTCAGTCAGTCAGTCAGTCAGTCAGTCAGTCAGTCAGTCAGTCAGTCAGTCAGTCAGTCAGTCAGTCAGTCAGTCAGTCAGTCAGTCAGTCAGTCAGTCAGTCAGTCAGTCAGTCAGTCAGTCAGTCAGTCAGTCAGTCAGTCAGTCAGTCAGTCAGTCAGTCAGTCAGTCAGTCAGTCAGTCAGTCAGTCAGTCAGTCAGTCAGTCAGTCAGTCAGTCAGTCAGTCAGTCAGTCAGTCAGTCAGTCAGTCAGTCAGTCAGTCAGTCAGTCAGTCAGTCAGTCAGTCAGTCAGTCAGTCAGTCAGTCAGTCAGTCAGTCAGTCAGTCAGTCAGTCAGTCAGTCAGTCAGTCAGTCAGTCAGTCAGTCAGTCAGTCAGTCAGTCAGTCAGTCAGTCAGTCAGTCAGTCAGTCAGTCAGTCAGTCAGTCAGTCAGTCAGTCAGTCAGTCAGTCAGTCAGTCAGTCAGTCAGTCAGTCAGTCAGTCAGTCAGTCAGTCAGTCAGTCAGTCAGTCAGTCAGTCAGTCAGTCAGTCAGTCAGTCAGTCAGTCAGTCAGTCAGTCAGTCAGTCAGTCAGTCGTGAACTTTCCTGTCTGTGCTGTTTGTCTGTAGAAGTGATGAGAACAGAAGATGACCTCACCACGGCCTCAGGCTCCTCCACCAACCCTGACACCAGTCTCAACATCTGGGTGCAGTCCCAGCAGAGGGCGCCAGTCTGAGGAGAGAAGCAGAAATGTGGCCTCGGTTTTGGTTCTTTAACTGAAGTGAAACCAGAGAAGTTCTGGACCAGACTTCCTCTTCTGCAAACGTCTCTGCTCCTTCTCACACTTTTCACTCCACATTTAATTCAAGGTAAAATAGTTTGTAGCTGGAGATCAGGGCTGAAATGAAGAGTCAGGTTGGACGGTGGACATCGTCTTCACAGATGAAGGAAACCAGATTAGAGATTATAGGACGTTTACGTTGTTCTAGGACTAGAAGAAAAGTTTGACTTTTATTTTCATAGGAACAAAGATCATTCAACTTGATGAATAAAGTCCACTCACCTGGTCGTCCCTCGTCTCCTCAGCCACCGCTCTCATGTCAAACATGACGTTCTGCTCTGCTGAGGTGGGACCTGCAGACACGTCAGTTTTCCAGTGTCTTAGTCTCTGCTCACCTGCTGGATTAGGACATTAATCCCAGGTGATGTGATCGCTCTCACCGTAGCTGTGCAGACTGATGAAGAGGAGGAAGAAGAGTGGAGTCATCCTGCCGTCCGTCCGTCCGTCCGTCTGTTTGACGGGCTGCCGCCTGCAGTGGCTATTTAACACCTCCGGGTGTCACCAAAAATATGTTGTGGTTTGATAAGATTGTTCTCGGTGACGTCGCCTTCACTTCCTCAAACTGAGCGTGTGCAGAAGTTTGACGTCGCTGCTCAGAGACCTCAGGGAGGACCAGGTCCAGCACGGACAGATTCGGGTGGATCATGAAGAAGGTTGAAGAAGAAACCAGGTCACAGGAAAAGTCTTCTTCTCAATCCCTGGTCACAGCACCAACGTTAGGAGAAGGAGGTCCAGGCCGTTGGATGGTCCAGTGGTTTCTTAACAAAAAGGTCCAAAGGAAAGAAAATCCAAAGAATCCAAGGTCCCAACCCTGTGTGAAGGTCAGGACCAGGAAGGAGACCTCCTCAGAGGGTCTGAGAAGTCTGGTGTGTTCACCTCATGAACTCTACCTTCTCAAAAGTGGAAAACCACCGGTGCTGACCAAGATCAGCACCAGGACCAGGACCAGGACCAAGGACCAAAACTGATTGGACAGACGACTCTGACTGTAGCCCAGTGTCACCTGATCAACAGGCCAGAGAGAGCGCACTGACAAACAGCGGCCAACAGAGGGAGCAGCAGAAAACTTTACTGGGTTTTTTTTCTCTCTTTTTCTCTAATCCAGCAGCAGGAGGTGGAGGAGGTGGAGGAGGTGGAGGAGGTGGAGGAGGTGGAGGTCAGATGAGCCTCAGATGAACCTCAACTCTGTGTCACCTGATCACAGTGAAAATCAACATTAGGCTCCAGGGCCATGAAAGAATCCAAGGATATGAATCCATCTGAGTCTGTTATCGTCCTCCACTCTGAAGAGATGGAGTCCATGTCTGTCTCTCTCTCTGTCTGTCTGTCTGTCTGTCCTACTTTCTGTCTGTCTCTCTGTCTGTCTCTCTCTCTATCTGTCTGTCTGTCTCTCTGTCTGTCTCTCTGTCTGTCTCTCTATCTGTCTCTCTATCTGTCTGTCTGTCTGTCTGTCTGTCTCTTTATCTGTCTCCCCAACCCAGAAGTGAAACAGTCTGTGACTCTGAGATCAGGACAAAACAAGGCCCCCAGGGGAGACCAGGGGTCCACCAGAGTGCTAGGTTGGTTGGCCCCAGTTTGGCCCGTGAGCCACCAGTAGAGAACCCTGGCTCCAGTTTTTCCCTACGTTTTTGTTCCGATTGGTCATGTGATCGTCAACCGTCAGTTGAACAGCGAGCGTTACATCTTTTTTTTTCTCGGCGTGCCGTGTTGGCCCCCAGGCCTCGGGTTTGACCCTTGGTGATAGCGAGGACCGACCTTATACCGACAGATGTGCTAACGAAGGCGGTGGATTTTTCTCATTTGGACAGGTTGACACTTCCTGTTTGTTGGCGGTGAAGGAGCCTCGGCAGCAGGGGGCGTCGCCACGGGGACACAAAGACAGAGCGGCGTGACGGTGTCTGTCCCGTGACGGAAAGAAACTCTTTGTGTCGTCCTGACACAATGAGTTGACGACAGACGGACGACAGGTTCACTGACGGAACGGAATGTTCTGGACCTTCAGGTCGGCTGGAGATGGAATGGAAAATAGAGATGAGATCAGATGAACTTTCATTCTTCTCACCAGGATCTCCAGCAGCAGGAAATATATACTGTGAATATATATATATAGGTATATACACACATGTATGTACTGTGTAGATGCAGCGTGTATCCAGTCCTGTGTTTTCAGTCTTGACTCCTGAAGTCAAGGATTGAATTGAATTGAATTATTATTATTATCATTATTATGTCAGTGTCAAACCTTTTTTTCCTGGTTTTCCTGGTTTTCCTGGTAATCAGTGGACCAGTTTCTGTCTGTTTCCTTATGAGGGCCCTAAAGCGGGGACGTCTCGTCCTCGTCTCTCTTTTGTCTTTGTTATCAAGACGACCATAAATGTTGGCGAGACAGGTGATTCAGGCGCGATGCCTTCACTGACCTCGGCGCTCTGTTGCTTCACCCCTGCAGCAGGATTTGCCAAGAACCGGGTCTGAGCGCCTGCTGAAACAGTCTTAGCAAAGTCTGTGGTCAATTTCAAACATTTCAGCTGTTGCTGTTTATTTCTGCATTTCTGCAACTCTGCTGCGCGATGTGGCAACGCCAGGAGAGTCAGCGTGGGTGGAGGTGGTTGAAGCAGGGCCGTCAACCCACCTCAGCTGCATACACATACAATATATACCAATATATACCGTACACAGTATAAATCAATCCTGGGTTTTGCCAGATTTTCTGGAATTGCACCCACGTTCCTGAGTGTTTGACCTCAGTTTTGGGTGGAGCGCTGGACATAACAGAGATCCAAACTAACAAACCCTTCCCTGCTGCTGTTGGACAGGGGACAAATCCAGTCCTGTTCCTTATGACGGGAATTCCACAGGACAGACTCAGGTTCAATGACTGAGGAAAAGAGTCTTTTTTTCTGGAACGCCACTCCTTCAGTCAACACTTCAACCTGTGTGTTGTAAAATCACTGACTCATCATTTTCTGAAACCCTGATCACGTGACTTCATGGTTCAGTATTGATTAGTCCGTCCCTTTAGGAACTTTTCTCATATATATATATAATATATATGTGTGTGTGTGTGTGTGTTTAGCTTGAGGAAATGTGTATTTTTGTGATTTCTGTGGCTAGGCTAGCAGCTAGGCTAGTGCCTCCATCTGGATATCGTTTTTTTTTTTTGGTCTCCATCGCGCATACGTAAATGGCCTTGACATTGGCCATTACCCATCAGCCATTGCTTGTCTGTCACACGAAAACGCAGCTAAAACAGTCGCCCGTTGTCCTGTGGTGTCAGCGGAATAAATAAAAATAAATCAAACTCTTCTTGGTTTTATTTTCTCTTCTTCTTCTTCCTGTGCCGCGCTGGAACCTCAACCAATCAGCAGCCGTGCTCTGCTGACGGTGGCGGTCGCGCTGTAGGACCGGGAGGTTCTTCATCTGGACTTGGCTCTGGGTGAATGTTTGTTTGTTTCGCTTCCTTTAGTTTAGTTTCCTAGTTTGGCGCTTTTGTTCCGTGTTTCCTGTCGCCTGGTCTCGGCCTGGTCTCGCCCTGGTCTCGGCCTGGTTCCTCAAACCATGACCTCCAGCTCAGGTTGACCTTCAATGTCCACTGGACTCAGGTGTGATTTTGTTTGGTCGTTGGTGACTTGAAGGTATTTGAAGAGAAGTTTGGAACCTTCAGTTGAACATGATTATTCACACACACACACTCACACACACACACACACACACACACACACACACACACACACACACACTCATCTCCTGTGTTCAGGACAAAGACACAAACAAGAACCTGCAGCACTGGCCTGGAGTTACAGGTGACTCCAGATCAGCAGAGGAGGGTCTGTACTATGAACCACGAGGGAGAGAAGACTGGGAGCCTCATGTTGAACCTCCTTCTACTGTCCTGGTCTGTCTCCACCTAAACACCAGGGGTCCAGGTTCCTCCAGAGATACAGATGGAGTCAGGTCCATGTTTGATCTTGCTGGAGCTGAAGTCAGAGGTTCTGGCTATTTTCTTCTCTTCCTGGAGTCATGGATCAGTCTTGGAGGTTCTCAGTCCTCCAGGTCTTTGGACGACTGGACAAAGTTCAACCTCCTCCTTCCACAGGTCTGCAGCCCCTTTGAGGTGCAATACCAGAACTCCCCTGTAGTGGGTTAGAGCTGAAGAAGACTCTTGGATGAAGAGGAGAAATGTCTTCAATAAACCTACTATGTATTATATTTAAAATGATTATCCTTTTCTTGAGCTTTGAACGACTGGAGTCAAACTGACCCCGAGGATGATGGGAGTCTGAGGGTCACGGCAGGTTGGACGCTGGTCTCCACCTTTGGTCTAAACCAAGGACAGAGGAAAACAAAAGGTCCAGTGTCATGACAAGACAAAATGGGAGACCACACACTTCAACTGAACTTTTATTATTTTCTGACAAAGAAACACAGAGCTAACAGGCAGCAGGTGTTCTGAGAGAGGATGAAAGAGAAGGAGGAGCCAGGTCAATAACCTTCCAGGTGCACGTCCAATCAGTAGCTCCGCCCATCTACCTGGAAAAAGCCTGAAAAAAGAAAACACACCAAGTAATGACCAGAAAAGAGGCCGGGGTCGTCACACCAGGAACTTCCTGTTACCTGATTCAACTCTCGGTTCTTGAAATAATAATTAAACCTTAAAGTCATCATAACAATCATGTCGTAAACATCAGTCACCGATGGTCACGTCCACACCAGGAAAAGTTGGAGGACTTCCTTCAGAAGTCAGGAAGAAGGAGCTCTTTACCGACAGAACACTCATCTGGGCTGAAGGTGGGTGAGGCCCGGCTCTATATAAAGGTCAGAGAGAGAGAAGGTTCTTCATCACTGCTGTAGACCTCAACAGAAGGATCTCCACAGACACAGAGATGCTGCTCTCCGTCCTCCTGGTGCTGGGCCTCTGCCTGACGTCCGCTGACTCCTCGGCCTCAGGTGAACTGTGTCGTCCAGGTGACAGAAGACTCTGGAAAACCGGACTGAAAATGTCTGATTTTTATGGTTTCTTTTCTCTGCAGGAGAATTTCTGGGCAGTGGGTTTCTCCAGAGCTGCTTTGAGGAGGCAAAGAGAATCGTGGACGACGCTTATACCTTCTCCAGACAAGAGTGAGTTGGTTCTTCTGTCTCTGCAGACCAGACAATGGGTCTTTTTATCAGATCAACTGGACTTTTTTGCGACATGTCATGGACAAATGGACAAATGGTTTTGTCAGACCTTTTAACCCTGTTGGCTTCACCCTGAAGTTCAGTTCTTCATGATAATCCTGATCCTGAAACTGACAGCAGATCAGTCTGGGCCCCCAACCACGGTTTGGTTTTTCTCCAGGAGTCTGAGACGAATGCGTCGGGACGTGGTGAGTCCCCACGATGCCCTGCGTCTCCTCAAGCAGCCCCGAGGAGACACGCGCTCCGCCGTCAGGTCTGCAGACTACATGGCGCAGACCCTGCGTCTGGTGCAAGAACGGGTCCACCACGTGCACAAACGCTCCCTCAACGCCACAGGTCAGACGGGCGACCGCGGCCACGACACGCACTCTGTTTTTTCATGTTGCAGCTCCGTCAGGCCTCAGCAGACTGGTACGACAGTGTGTTGATTTGCCCTTTTTCCAGACGTGCTCTCAGAAGAAAACCTGAAGATGCTCGCTGAAATCACTGGATGTGCAGCTCGGGTCAGACCTCCAAACTGCCGCACCATACAGAACATCAACAAGTATCGTACCATCACCAGCGTCTGCAACAACCTGTGAGTCCAGAAGACAAACGTTCCTGTGTCTTTCAGTGACTTTCTCCAGATAATGTGCTCCTGGTTGAGAAGGGAAGTCTTGAAAGATCTCGTGGAGAAATGTTAGAAATCCTTTATTCATCAGGACAAACGTTTTTGTTTCTGACACATGTGCTTGTCATGTCATGTGACATAGAGACATGGCCAATCAAAAACAGTGCATTGTGAAAAAACTTGTGAGACATAGAGGTCCCTTCACCAGTGCTTTAGCACAGTAGACAATAGACAATAAGATGAAGCAGAGGTGTTTGACACGGAGCAGATATTAGGACTAATGACAGGGTTCACCTGGACACAGGTAACCAGGTGAACATACTGTAGCCTTTTAATATGAGAAGACCATGATAATCGCAGTGAGTCATCACTTAGAGTAGTGAGTGTATGTCCATAAAAGGGGACATCCATGGCATGACATCATAGAATTAAAAGTACGTCAATAGTGAAAACATAGGCTACTGTACAGGAAAGGAGAAAAGTCCATTTCCTCATTTTCCAAAAGGTTTCCCTTTGTATGAGCTGTTTCAGTCTATCGCCCCCCCCTGGTGCTTTTGGGGATTACCTCAATAGCCATGGCTTTTAGAGTCATGTGATTAGTATGACCAGCATTTTTGTAGTGTTGAGCCATTGGACAGTTTGGGTTCTGTGTCTTCACAGCATTCTTATGTTCAACCAGTCTTTGAGGAAATTTCCGTTTGGTGCGTCCCACAAAGAAGCATCACATTCCAGTCTATTCACCACAAATGTTGAGTCGCTGTTGGCAAAGTCACGACAATTGAAAACTCTCTGTCTCTCCACAAACTTGTCCTCTCTCTCAATGATTCCTGTGTCTTTGTTTATTCCACTGTTAACACCAGAAGGTCCCCCAGCGGTCATTTTGACCATGAGACTTTAAACGCACGAATCGCAGATGATTCATTGATCTTTTAATCAAAGATTAATTTGTTATAATATCTTAAAAATTATTATAACCAAATATTACAGCACATGAATTATCATTGTTCATCATCCTGAATCCAGTCAAACAGTAGAACACAGGGGTGTGTTCTAAGGGCCCGGTCCGGTATAAGGGTTGTTATTGATGATGTTGCTCGAGAGTTAACGTGAAACCTTCATTTTGGATTCACTTCCTAAAAGTTCAAGTCAGAAACAGAATCCACAGATGTGATTGACAAACATGGACCTGTTTTTAGAGACTTCCCTCGCCGTGGTTCCTCCAACACTGCGTTCACCCGTTGGCTGCCCGCTGAATACGACGATGGCGTCTCACAACCCAAAGGCTGGAACAACAGGGCCATCAACAACTTCCTGCTCCCTTTGGTAAAACTCAAAGACAAGTTCAAAAAATACACCGATCACAATCTGGTTTGTTGGACCCATATCTCCCTGTGATTCCTCCAGGTCCGACAGGTGTCCAATGACATACTGCGCACCACAGATGGAGGCGTGGTCAGCGACACCGAACTCACTTTTATGGTGTCCTTCTTCGGTCAGTGGGTGGACCACGACCTCACCTTCACGGCCTCTTCTCCAAGTATCCGATCCTTCAGCAACGGGATCATGTGTGATCAGAGCTGCGAGAGGACGGAGCCGTGCATCCCCATTCCAGTGAGGGCTTCAACCCAAACCTCCGTACCTCAGGTCATGTGTTGATGACCATTTGTTAACCTGACTCTGACCCCCACCAGATTCCCCCAGGTGACCCTCGCCTGCCCTCGCGCCCCGACAGCTGCCTGCCGTCATTCCGATCTGCCCCTGCCTGTGGCACGGGATACTCCGCCTACAACTTTGGCGGCGTTTCCAACAAGAGGGAACAGATCAACGCTCTGACGTCCTTCCTGGACCTCAGCCAAGTGTACGGCTCTGACGAGAAGGTGGCTCTCAATCTGAGGGACCTCCAAAGTGATGGTGGCCTGCTGCGCGTCAACACCCAGTTCAGAGACAACGGACGGGAGCTGCTGCCTTTCAGCGATTCCCAAGGAAACCCTTGTGCCACTCGCAGGAGAGTGACCAACGACACCAACGCTCAGGAGGTGCCTTGCTTCATCGCAGGTCAGTTGATGAAATCTCACTGTTTAATCAGGGGAGAACTGGGGACAGCATTTAAATCCTCTTCCAGTAGGTGGCAGTATGTGGTTACAATTTTTTTGTAATAATTTTTATTGCCATAACAAGTTAGTGAATCAGCTCTCAGTGTCCAGTTACTGAAGGGGGCGATATACCACTCTTGTATATGCCGTATGTGCTGTAGCTAGAACAGTGGTTCTTAACCTGGGTTCGATCGAAGCCTGGGGGTTCGATGAGTCGGTCTCAGGAGTTCGGTGGAGCCTCTGGTCAAGACACACCAACTCACCCTACTAAAGTAGGGTTCGGTGACTGTGCATATGAAACTGCTGGGGTTTAGTAGCTCCAACAAGGGTAAGAACCACTGAGCTAGAAGAATGTTGGTGAACACTGCTATAAATGGACCCAGAGCAAAGTCTCCGATCCATTCCAGCAGAGGGACACGACTAAATATTAGAATCACAACCTGTGGTCATGAGCTTTGGGTCGGGACCGAAAGAACAAAAACCTGGAAACAAGGTACCCCTGAGAGTCCAGGTGGAGAAGGGATTCTGAATAAATCGCACTGTTACATGAAATACTCAGCAGTAGAGTATGAGTATGGCACAGTAGAGTATGAGTATGGCACGGTAGAGTATGAGTATAGCACAGTAGAGTATGAGTATGGCACAGTAGAGTATGAGTATGGCACACTTCTACTTTCAATTGCTCAGTCAGATGAACGAGGTCAAACATCATCACTGGCAACGTTGGGTCTCCTCCTCACCGACAGGGATGAACTCCTCTCTGCTCCTTCCTGCTGTGTCGACTCAATCATTTCCTTCTGGGGACCAAGGACATACCAGATAATGTTGCTGCTGGTAGACACGAGTTCACCTGGTGGGCACAGAGCTTTCAGAGTGTGACCAGTGGTGGTGGGCAGTGTTATGGTTCCAGGTGTCTGAAGCTGAATCAGGTCCTGGGTTGTGCGTCGCTGGTTGATTGATTGATTGATTGATTGATTGATTACCATCACACACCCTCAGACCTGACCTGGGTGTGACTGTGTCACTCGGCTTCACCCACATTAAGCAGCTGCTCCTCGATGGCGTTCCTCTGAGCCTGTCCTCGTGTCCTAACCTCCTTCTGTTTCCTTGCGAAGGAGTTCTTGTGTTTCTCTCCTAACACTTTTCTTTTTTTTATAGGCGACGTCCGCCCAAATGAGAACATCGCGCTCACCTCCATTCACACTCTCTTCCTGCGGGAACACAACCGTCTGGCCCGTGGCCTGAAGAGGATGAACCCACACTGGGACAGTGAGACCCTCTACCAGGAGGCTCGTAAAATCATGGGTGCTTACACACAGGTATCCGGTCCTCAGCTTCGTCTCGTCGTTTCCGGTCGTGACTCCTTTGCTCAGGTCTTTTAAACCTCTGTCTCTCTTTCAGATCTTTGTCTTCAGGGACTACCTACCTCACATTCTGGGTGACAACGTCTTTCGGTCACAGATTGGAAGGTACCGAGGCTACAAACCCAATGTTGACCCAAGTATCCAAGTTTACCATCACACACCCTCAGACCTGACCTGGGTGTGACTGTGTCACTCGGCTTCACCCACATTAAGCAGCTGCTCCTCGATGGCGTTCCTCTGAGCCTGTCCTCGTGTCCTAACCTCCTTCTGTTTCCTTGCGAAGGAGTTCTTGTGTTTCTCTCCTAACACTTTTCTTTTTTTTATAGGCGACGTCCGCCCAAATGAGAACATCGCGCTCACCTCCATTCACACTCTCTTCCTGCGGGAACACAACCGTCTGGCCCGTGGCCTGAAGAGGATGAACCCACACTGGGACAGTGAGACCCTCTACCAGGAGGCTCGTAAAATCATGGGTGCTTACACACAGGTATCCGGTCCTCAGCTTCGTCTCGTCGTTTCCGGTCGTGACTCCTTTGCTCAGGTCTTTTAAACCTCTGTCCCTCTTTCAGATCTTTGTCTTCAGGGACTACCTACCTCACATTCTGGGTGACAACGTCTTTCGGTCACAGATTGGAAGGTACCGAGGCTACAAACCCAATGTTGACCCAAGTATCTCCAACGTATTCGCAACCGCAGCTTATCGTTTTGGCCACTTGGCCATTCAGCCGTTCCTGTTCCGTCTGGACGCCAACTACAGGGAGAACCCCCGGTTCCCCACTGTGCCCCTGTTCAAGGCGTTTTCCGCACCCTGGAGGATCATCTTTGAGGGTGAGCAGGATGAAGACCTTTACCCCAAACTCTCCCTCTGAATCAGTCAACTCATCCATCACCTCATCTTCTCCCTCCAGGAGGTATCGACCCTCTGCTACGGGGTCTGATTGACCGTCCTGCCAAACTCAACACTCAGGATCACATGATGGTGGATGCTTTGCGGGACAGGCTGTTTCAGTTCGTGCGGCAGATTGCCACAGACCTGGGTTCTCTCAACATGCAGAGAGGACGAGATCATGGCCTGCCTGGTAGGAGGAGCCAATCAGATTCAATAGTTTTATGTTTTAATTTTCCCTCCATTCTGACTGCAGGTCTTTATCGCTCGTCTCCTGCTCCAGGTTACAACGCCTGGCGTAGATCATGTGGCCTGTCCCAACCCAGGAACCAGGCAGAGCTGGGTCGCGTATTGAACAACAACAACCTCGCCCGGAGGTTGCTGGAACTGTACGGTACTCCTGAGAACATTGACGTCTGGATGGGTGGATTGGCAGAACCTTTCGTCCCCGGTGGACGAGTGGGACCTCTGTTTGCCTGTCTCATTGCCAGACAGTTCAAGAACATCCGTGATGGGGACAGGTCAGTGTACCGGTGGAGTTCTCCAAGACAGTTTTTATTTTCCACTCTCTGTTTAACCCTTTTGTGGTGAAACCCTCAGGCTCTGGTACCAGAACCCTGGATTTTTCACAGCCAGACAGAGAGCTGCTCTGGGTTCTGCCTCTCTGTCCAGGATCATCTGCGACAACACGGACATCAGCGCGGTCTCAGCCTATCCCTTCGACGCCATCTCATACAGGAACCCTCTCATCCGCTGCAACAGGTTTCGTGAATTGGACCTCGCAGCCTGGTTGGAGAGACCACTGGGCCCTCGATGTTCAGGTTAGACTTTACTCTGGTCTTGTCTCTGGGGACCTTAACACGCTCTCCTTCCAAATGACCTGAGGGGGCACTCTAACCTGTTGTTCATGTCCAACCCTTTCAGGGAGGGACTGTGGTGAAGGACGTGGAGCAGAGGTGAGTTGATGGACTGGAGGTCCAAAGTTTCTCTTCAGTAGATTCAACATCGAAACAGACAAACAGTCATTTCAGTCATGTCTTCAATGTCCTTACACTGACCTGTTGGATCTCATCTACAGAACCAGAACCAGCCAGTTGAGATGGACCCTCTGGACTACCAGGACCACAGGGTAAGGGATCTATATCTCAGTCTCAGTTCACACTGTGGCAGAAAAACACAGTGTGTTTCCAAAGACCATTGAAGAGCAGAGTCACATGATGATGAACATCAACCACAGGGACGTGGACATTGACACCAGTCAATGAGTTCCTCAACGATTCCTTCAGATGTTACAGAATTCTGCTCATGGTCTGAACATTTGTTTCTGTGCAAAATCAGTGAAAGTGATTCATTTCCTCCTCCTCCTCCTCAGAACTCCACTCATCCAGACCTGAACCACCTCCCAGTCTGGGTCTTGGAGGAGGTGAGTTATGACATCATACACAAAAATACCAGAGAACAGACAAAAATACAAAGTGTGTCAAAGAAGAGTCTACATCTGGGACTTGTTTTCATTTCAGGAGAAGAACGCAACTGTCACGGATCCTCCTGGTCTTCAGGACAACCAGGTGATGAATCAGATCATGTCTTCTCTTCTTAAATGACTTGAATGAAAAACTATAGGCTTTGAATCTGTCATGTGATGTTTGACTCCTGTGGGAAATAAATGACCTGGAGGAACGATCATCTCCACAGACTTGGAGTTCATCTCCTTCTCTTGAAGAATGAGATGTGATGTCTGAAGAACGCAACTGTCACGGATCCTCCTGGTCTTCAGGACAACCAGGTGATGAATCAGATCATGTCTTCTCTTCTTAAATGACTTGAATGAAAAACTATAGGCTTTGAATCTGTCATGTGATGTTTGACTCCTGTGGGAAATAAATGACCTGGAGGAACGATCATCTCCACAGACTTGTTCATCTCCTTCTCTTGAAGAATGAGATGTGATGTCTGTTATATACAGATCTACTCTGGTCTTGGCAGTACCTTGAAGTTCCTATATGTTTCTCCTCAGATCCACTAAGACCTTCAGGTCCCAGAAGGTCTGCTAGTCCTCCTCAACTCACCTCACCCGCCCCCCCAAGCCCACGTCAACAGTCCAAGTCCATCGGGGTTCTTCTTCTCTGTGGCCCACTGCAGATATGATCATTCATTTTTTTGTCTCCAACCAGCTGAGTCTCTGGAAGACAGACACAGGCCCGCGTCTCTCAGTTCTGCTTCTTCCGCCTGTCTTACCTCAGTGCAGAAGCGGTGGACCTGTGGTGTAACGGTGGACTGGTCTTTCACAGTTTCAAGCGTCCCCACCGGGGTGACTTCCTGTCTTCCCTGGCGGGGCTGCTTTGTCTGAAGACAGGGGACAGATTTGTCCTGACCTTCTGTAGCTTCTACTCTGGACCCCTGCTGGCCAGTGTTGGACACAGACACCACTTGTCCTGCTGACTATGGGTTCCTGATGTCTAACCCTAACCCTGTCGCTGCACTGAACTCGTGTTTTGTAGTTGATCCTGATGTTACTGATGGAGGAGAACGGATGTGTGATGGAGATGATGAACTCACGGGTGGAGTTGACTGATGTTGCCAATGAAATGAAATGTGAAGTGTTGATCCTCCCATTAATCAGATTTTGTTGTGAATAAACTCAAACAGAAACTCTTTTTGTCTTTGTCTTTGATTATGGACCTTAAACGTTGGACGTCTGTTGCCTCAGGGAGTCGGAATAAACTCATCACAGATTAAATGTTCCTTAAAACGTCGTCGTGACTTTCGCACCGATGCTGTGTCTACGTTGAATTTATCTTAAATTGCAGGAAATCAAGCAACGGCCAAAACGATCGAACGCCGTGTCTCCGAGGTGAGGACGACACCAACTCCTGGATGTTCACAAACCAACCCCAGTTTACAGTAATAATAGGAGCCAAACACTGAGTCGTCCTGCAGAAGTATTCTGTCCAGAGGTGGGACACGTTGACAGACAAATCACCGTCTTGAAAGAAAATAGAAATAATGAAAAACGCAGAATGAATAGTGAAGATTTTTCCTGTTGTTGAACCGGTGAAGGTCGGGGGAGTTCCTTCACAACAAAGAGCAGGAAGAAGGAACTTTTCTCTGCAACTGAAAAAATCCACCTGCTCTGAACAATGGGGGAGGCTCCTGTATATAAGACACACAGAGTCACAGAAGACACAGCAAAGCTACAGGGTAGAACCAACGGAAGGACGTCCGCTCAGAGACACAGGTGGGAGTTTCAGCAGTTTTTAATAACAACAACGGCGGAAACATTTATTATTTTCCTCAATAATCAAAAAAAAAAGTTTCTTTCCGTCCCAGAGATGCTGCTCTCCGTCCTCCTGGTGCTGGGCCTCTGCCTGACGTCCGCTGACTCCTCGGCCTCAGGTGAACTGTGTCGTCCAGGCGACAGAAGACTCTGGAAAACCGGACTGAAAATGTCTGATTTTTATGGTTTCTTTTCTCTGCAGGAGAATTTCTGGGCAGTGGGTTTCTCCAGAGCTGCTTTGAGGAGGCAAAGAGAATCGTGGACGACGCTTATACCTTCTCCAGACAAGAGTGAGTTGGTTCTTCTGTCTCTGCAGACCAGACAATGAGTCTTTTTATCAGATCAACTGGACTTTTTTGCGACATGTCATGGACAAATGGACAAATGGTTTTGTCAGACCTTTTAACCCTGTTGGCTTCACCCTGAAGTTCAGTTCTTCATGATAATCCTGATCCTGAAACTGACAGCAGATCAGTCTGGGCCCCCAACCACGGTTTGGTTCTAACCTTTGGTTTTTCTCCAGGAGTCTGAGACGAATGCGTCGGGACGTGGTGAGTCCCCACGATGCCCTGCGTCTCCTCAAGCAGCCCCGAGGAGACACGCGCTCCGCCGTCAGGTCTGCAGACTACATGGCGCAGACCCTGCGTCTGGTGGAAGAACGGGTCCACCGCGTGCACAAACGCTCCCTCAACGCCACAGGTCAGACGGGCGACCGCGGCCACGACACGCACTCTGTTTTTTCATGTTGCAGCTCCGTCAGGCCTCAGCAGACTGGTACGACAGTGTGTTGATTTGCCCTTTTTCCAGACGTGCTCTCAGAAGAAAACCTGAAGATGCTCGCTGAAATCACTGGATGTGCAGCTCGGGTCAGACCTCCAAACTGCCGCACCATACAGAACATCAACAAGTATCGTACCATCACCAGCGTCTGCAACAACCTGTGAGTCCAGAAGACAAACGTTCCTGTGTCTTTGTTTATTACAATGTTAAAATGGACTCAAAAAATCAGTACTGTGAAGGAACTGATTTCTGTGACACTTGGTTGGAGGAAACCCTTGTGAAATGACCCCGAGGCTCTTGGGCCACTGACCACAGTTGGATGTCAACACTTCCATCTGATTTGTCAAGGTGTGTTTCTCAACCTGAAAGTTTGTCCTTTTTTCTCTTGTTTTTCAGAAACTTCCCACGCCGTGGTGCCTCCAACACAGAGTTCACCCGTTGGCTGCCCGCTGAATACGACGATGGCATCTCACAACCTAAAGGCTGGAACAACAGAAGCATCAACAACTTCCTGCTCCCTTTGGTAAAACTCTTGAAAAGGATCTATTAAAGAATCTTTGTTGGGTTTGTTGGACTCATCTCTCCCTCCGATTCCTCCAGGTCCGACAGGTTTCCAACAACATACTGCGCACCACCGATGCAGGCGTGCTCAACGACCGAGAGTTCAGTCATATGGTCACCTTCTTCGGTCAGTGGGATGACCACGACGTCACCTTCACACCCTTTGCCTCGAGTATCCGATCCTTCAGCAACGGCATCATGTGTAATGAGAGCTGCGAGAGGACGGAGCCGTGCATCCCCATTCCAGTGAGGGCTCCAACCCAAACCTCCGTACCTCAGGTCATGTGTTGATGACCATTTGTTAACCTGACTCTGACCCCCACCAGATTCCCCCAGGTGACCCTCGCCTGCCCTCACGCCCCGACAGCTGCCTGCCGTCATTCCGATCTGCCCCTGCCTGTGGAACGGGATACTCTGCCTACAACTTTGGCGGCGTTCCCAACAAGAGGGAACAGATCAACGCTCTGACGTCCTTCCTGGACCTCAGCCAAGTGTACGGCTCTGAGGAGAAGGTGGCTCTCAATCTGAGGGACCTCCAAAGTGATGGTGGCCTGCTGCGCGTCAACACCCAGTTCAGAGACAACGGACGGGAGCTGCTGCCTTTCAGCGATGCCGAAGTAAACATGTGCGCCACTCGCAGGAGAGTGACCAATGAGACCAACGCCCGGGAGGTGCCTTGCTTCATCGCAGGTCAGTTGACCTACAAGGGCCAAATTGTATGCCATAAAGGTAGCCAAGATTTAATTCCTCGATGTTTTTCATGGATCTACAAGTTTCCAAGGGTTTAGTCCTAGCAGTTGTTGGGGGAGGACATGGTCCACCCTGGACATCAGTCCACTGGAGGGACATGAGACAAACAATAATCCACTAAACAGAGACTTGAGTGCTTCTTGTGATCAAGTCCTATTTCATATATTTGTTGGTCCTTGACAATTCGTCCACAGTCATATTCTTCAAACACATTTGTTTTTGAAAGGCGACATCCGCGTAGATGAGAACATGGCACTGACCACTATGCACACTCTCTTCCTGCGGGAACACAACCGTCTGGCCCGTGCCCTGAAGAGGATGAACCCACACTGGGACAGTGAGACCCTCTACCAGGAGGCTCGTAAAATCATGGGTGCTTACACACAGGTATCCGGTCCTCAGTTTTGTCTCGTCATTTCCGGTCGTGACTCCTTTGCTCAGGTCTTTTAAACCTCTGTCCCTCTTTCAGACCTTTGTCTTCAGGGACTACCTACCTCACATTCTGGGTGACAACGTCTTTCGGTCACAGATTGGAAGCTACCAAGGCTACAAACCCAATGTTGACCCAAGTATCTCCAACGTATTCGCAACCGCAGCTTATCGTTTTGGCCACTTGGCCATTCAGCCGTTCCTGTTCCGTCTGGACGCCAACTACAGGGAGAACCCCCGGTTCCGCTCTGTGCCCCTGTTCAAGGCGTTTTTCACACCCTGGAGGATCATCTTTGAGGGTGAGCAGGACGAAGACCTTTACCCCAAACTCTCCCTCTGAATCAGTCAACTCATCCATCACCTCATCTTCTCCCTCCAGGAGGTATCGACCCTGTGCTGCGGGGTTTGGTTGGCCGTCCTGCTAAACTCAACACTCAGGATCACATGATGGTGGAGGCTTTGCGGGACAGGCTGTTTCAGTTTGTGGAGGAGCTGGCTATGGACCTGGGTTCTCTCAACATGCAGAGAGGACGAGATCATGGCCTGCCTGGTAGGAGGAGCCAATCAGATTCAATAGTTTTATGTTTTCATTTTCCCTCCATTCTGACTGCAGGTCTTTATCGCTCGTCTCCTGCTCCAGGTTACAACGCCTGGCGTGGATCATGTGGCCTGTCCCAACCCAGGAACCAGGCAGAGCTGGGTCGCGTATTGAACAACAACAACCTCGCCCGGAGGTTGCTGGAACTGTACGGTACTCCTGAGAACATTGACGTCTGGATGGGTGGAGTGGCAGAACCTTTCGTCCCCGGTGGACGAGTGGGACCTCTGTTTGCCTGTCTCATTGCCAGACAGTTCAAGAACATCCGTGATGGGGACAGGTCAGTGTACCGGTGGAGTTCTCCAAGACAGTTTTTATTTTCCACTCTCTGTTTAACCCTTTTGTGGTGAAACCCTCAGGCTCTGGTACCAGAACCCTGGATTTTTCACAGCCAGACAGAGAGCTGCTCTGGGTTCTGCCTCTCTGTCCAGGATCATCTGCGACAACACGGGTATAACGACGATTACGCCAAATCCCTTTGACGTCATCTCGAACAGGAACCGTCTTGTCGCCTGCAACACCATCCGAAGCCTTGACCTCTCAGCCTGGTTGGAGAGACCACAGGGCCCTCGATGTTCAGGTTAGATCTTTAGGTCTGGGGGCATTAACACGCTCTCCTTCCAAATGACCTGAGGGGGCACTCTAACCTGTTGTTCGTGTCTAACCCTTTCAGGGAGGGACTGTGGTGAAGGACATGGAGCAGAGGTGAGTTGATGGACTGGAGAAAGGTCAAGGTCAACTCTGCAATTCAATGTAACGTTGTGAGACACTGATTGGTCAAACCTTCAATGTCCTTCACTGAGGTTTGGAATCTCATCCACAGGATCTGAAGGAGCCGGATGTGACCGACCCTCTGGACCTCGAGGACAACATGGTAATGAATTAGTATACGATACCGATACGATACGACAGATACGACAGATACGACAGAGAGGTGGATAGATGGGTGGAGGTGAATAGATGTGTGGAGGCACTTAGATAGGTGGAGTGCATAGATAGGTGGAGTTGTACAGATGGGTGGAGTTGGATAGATAAATGGAGGTGTTAGATAAGTAGAGGGGAATAGATGGGTGGAGGTGGATAGATGGGTGGAGGTGAATAGATAGATGGGTGGAGTTGGATAGAGGGGTGGAGTTGGATAGATGGGTGGAGTTGGATAGAGGGGTGGAGTTGGATCAATAAATGGAGGTGTTAGACAGGTGGAGGGGAATAGATGGGTGGAGGTGGATAGATGGGTGGAGTTGGATAGATGGGTGGAGTTGGATAGATAAATGGAGGTGTTAGATAGGTGGAGGCGGGTGGAGATGGATAGATAGATGGAGATGGATAGATAGGTGGAGGTGGATAGATGGGTGGAGTTGGACAGATGGGTGGAGGTGAATAGATAGATGGAGATGATAGACGGGTGGAGTTGTATAGATGGGTGGAGTTTACTCTGGCTCCATCATCAGTTCAGCAGTGAACAATCGATAAATGTAATAAAATACAATAATAACATGAAATCATGTTATTAGTGTCAGTGGGTGTCAGTTGGTGTCAGCGGGTGGATGGATGGGATCATGTTATTAGTGTCAGCGGGTGGATGGTAGTTGCTTTCATGTCATTTGTCTCCTCACGATGGAAACCTGGGACTTGATCTGCTTCTGTCAAAGATCTTCTCAAGAAGTTCATGTTCCATCATTCGATATGAAATCTATTTAACTCGGTCGTTGACTCTGGTCTCAGCATCTGCTGCTCCTCAACAAGGAGACCAGTTGTCTCACTGCACCACCGTACAGGACAGGACGGACTGATGGAGCTGGAATGTGAATGGACCAGGAAGTGTCTGGTTTGTCACTGCTGCCCCCTGTTGGTGACAGTGTTGCAGGTTGAGGTTGGAATCCTGGGGAATTCAGCAGGATGTCAGAGATGATGATGATGATGTTCATCTGATGGATGGTGAGGAGATCTTCACTTGGCTGAACCTTGAAGTTCCTCTATGTTTCTCCTCAGATCCACTGAAACCTTCAGGTCCAGCAGGTCCCAGAGGACCTTCTGGTGTTGGTGCTGTGTCCGATGACATGGGACAGAGTGTGGATGAAGTCCAGCGTGGGTAGATTCGTCTTGACCTTCAAGATCTTCTCCTCTGTCCAGTGTTGGACACAGACACTGCTTGGTCTGTCGGTTCCTGTCTCTGCACTGAACTCGTCTTTTTATAGTTGATGCTGATGTTACTGATGGTTCTGCTGAGAACATCCTGGTGTAATGGTGATGTAGAAGTGTTTGGTCTGTGGATCTGGTCCCCTCTCTCCTCCTCTGTCCTCCTCCTGTCTCCTGTCTCCTCCTATCTCCTCCTCTCACTTTTCTCTTTTCTCTTCAATAAACAATCAACAGAAGCTGGTCCTCTCCTCCTGTTGGATTATTTCTGTCCTCTCTGTGTCTCCAGGGACACCAGCTCAACTCTTATTAAAGACTTTGACCGTTTGTGAAGAACAGGCGTGAAGCGCAAACGTCGATAAACAACCTGACCTGTAGATGGCGACATTCTTTATTTGAAGTGAAAGTGTTGTTCACCTGCAGAACAGGATGAGTTGAAATAATACGTTTGAAAAAATAAAAGAAAACAGTAAAAAAAAATCAAGCAGTGAATTAAAGTGAAAATGAACGAATTATTTCCTTCTCAAACACTGAAAGAACCAAACAGGAAGTTCCTTCTTCAGTGTCAAGGTCACGGAGGCCGAAAAAACCAAAACAACACCAGTCTGGAGGAGGTGCTCCCCCTGCTGGTGGCTGCTGCTGCGGCCTATGTGCAGAGTGCCACGTAGTCCACCACCAGACTGCTGTGTGTGTGTGTGTGTGTGTGTGTGTGTGTGAACCCAGTGTAATGGAAACCTAGTATTTATGAAAGAGGAGAAACTTTTGTCTGTTTCTGTCATTTGGTGGTGAGGTGGTGAGGTGGTGAGGAGAGGCTGCAGCTCCAGGGAGTCTGGTCTGGAGCCGCAGCAGCTCCAAGGATGTTAGAAAGAAAAAAAAGTGGAGAATCAGTCCAGGAGAGACCAGGTGTGTGGAGGTGGACCTGAGATCTTCTCAGACAGCAGAGAGTCTAAAGATTTCCTTTCATAGCAGATGTCATAACACGTATCACATGGACTGGACTTCTCAGAGAAGAGAAGATCTGCCAAAGGTTGAGTCACCGAGTTGTGGCCAGAGTTTCATGAACGGACGGTAGAACCTCTCAACCTTCCACTCCTCCTCCCAGAGACGAGACGGCGTTGGGATCCAGAGACGTGGACAAAGGAATTTGACTAATTCTTCACAGATGGAACTCCGAGCGGCCTGGGCCGAGGAGGGAGAAGTGGGGGCACCACAGCGGAGGAGAAGGTTGAATGAGTTATGAGCAGCTGCTGCTCCGTGTCCGTCTGTCTGCTGTTCCCAGGAAGGAGGAACCGACGCATACTTTTCATTCTCTGGAGACCAGCCACGGTCTCAGCACGGAGACATTCAGAGGTGTAAACAAAGCTGAGGGTGGAGGGGGACCAGGGGGAACCCACCAGGTCCACCGCGCCGTTACAGCCCAGCGTTCTACGTTTCATTCCTCCACCCTTTGGTGCTGTTTTTACATGGAATTCCTGTCATTAACGTCCCATCAATAGGTGACGATTCTCACCACCAATCAACTCCACTGTCCCCGCCCACTGTCCCCGCCCACTGCTGCCCTCACAGCTGACCATTGGTCACGGTTGGATCACAATGACAAGGAGCTTCCCTTCCTTCTTCCTTTCCTTTTCCTTTTTTCTCCCTTCCTTCCTTCCTCCTACAGCACATGTGTCAAACTCAAGGCCTGGGGGCCGAATATGGCCCGCCAAGTCCAAATCTTCAGTCACTGAAGCTGCTCTGACAGTGTGTCCTGGGAGGGTGGGGGGAGACCTGTTGTCCAGCAGGGACGTCAGTTTCCAGAGAATGACCCAGGACACAGCTGGACTTCTTGATGACTTATAGTCCAGGCTGCTTCACTCTTCTTCTCCAGGATATTATGATGGAAACTCACCATTTCTTCTGATTCTGATCTTCTCAGATCTTCTCAGATCTCATTGTCCTCAAAGTTTTTTCCTCATTCTCAGCCCTTCGTCACTCTGACTCCTCATCACGTCTGCAGATCCCATAAAACTTTGTCCATTTCTGGCCGCCCTGCGGTGCGTGGCATGGACGGGTTTGCTCGACAAAGTCAAATGACTACTTTGGACCAAGAGTCCCCAAACCATCAATTATCCCTGTGTCGCTGCAGAGAGACAGTGAGGACTTTCACAGACGTCTGTGGGACAGTCTCCTCCTGGATCTGACTACAGACACGCTGCTCGGAGTCCTGAACCAGTCTGGTACCAGTTTTATACCGGTCCTGTACCAGGTCTGCAGCCTCTTTGAGGTTTCGACTCCTGAAGGTTCCTCCTCTTCCAGGAGTGAAGCTGACTCCAAATGAAGGAGGAACCTTGGGGGGAGGTTTTCCTGGAAAATAATGTACGTGTGTGTGAGTCCTGGGTTGATCCGTGGAGGAGAGACCAGGTCCGGGACCTCCTCATCACCTCCGTCTTCCTCCCCTGTCAGACACTCCCGTCTGTGCTGTGATGAACTTGGCCCTGAGACACGTGACCGAGGCCGATCCGACAACCGTGTCCAGCGGTTACAGAACACCGAGCTCCTCCGTCCTCCTCCCGCCTCCTCCCGCCTCCTCCCACCTCCTCCCACCTCCTCCCGTCGGCTGCAGAGCGGTGGAGTGAACGGAGCGGGTGCAGAGAGACTTGGGTTCAGGCATGAAAGACATTTAGCTGAGAGACCAGTGGGAGCCGGGCTCGTCCGATAATCCCGCTCAATCCCTAATCCGCCTTCGTCATGGGATTACGCATTTTTGGCGCGCACTTTTACGCGCTCGCGTGCGTGTATTTATTGGCTCTTCTCCTGCAATCGTCCCATTCCCAGAGCAGCGCGGGGACCCCGCGGGTCAGCGCCCAGAGAGCGGCGGCTCCGAGACACGCGCTCCAGTGGTCGCACAACGGCCAGGTGTTCAGCATCTTCAGCCACGGCTCCCAGTATCAGCCGCCCCGACGGCGCGGCGCTCAGCCGGAGCCGGTGCAGCCCGGCACCGTCACCATCACCCGGGATGGGCATGACGCGCGGCCAGGC
>JAFBJS010005696.1:9722-43793 GCA_016785265.1 Paraplagusia blochii | reverse complement strand
TGTAACTGTGTCAGTGTTTTAAAAAAAAAGAATCTCAGGGGGGGGGGGGGGGGGGGGGGGGGGGGGGGTGAGGGAGAGGATGAAGATGAGGGCTTAAAAAGGCTTAAGGCTTAAAAACAAAAAAAACACATTTCCTTATTTTTCACCACTTGACACTGCCCCCTGATGGACGTTCAGCTGCTCCTGCTCCTGCAGCCCACTAACCCAGCCCACTAACCCAGCCCACTAACCCAGCCCACTAATCCAGCCCACTCATCCAGCCCACTGATCCAGCCCACTAATCCAGCCCACTAACCCAGCCCACTAATCCAGCCCACTAATCCAGCCCACTAACCCAGCCCACTAACCCAGCCCACTAACCCAGCCCACTAATCCAGCCCACTCATCCAGCCCACTGATCCAGCCCACTAATCCAGCCCACTAACCCAGCCCACTAATCCAGCCCACTAATCCAGCCCACTCATCCAGCCCACTAACCCAGCCCACTAACCCAGCCCACTAATCCAGCCCACTGATCCAGCCCACTGATCCAGCCCACTCATCCAGCCCACTGATCCAGCCCACTAATCCAGCCCACTAATCCAGCCCACTAATCCAGCCCACTCATCCAGCCCACTAATCCAGCCCACTAACCCAGCCCACTAACCCAGCCCACTAACCCAGCCCACTCATCCAGCCCACTCATCCAGCCCACTCATCCAGCCCACTAATCCAGCCCACTCATCCAGCCCACTAATCCAGCCCACTAATCCAGCCCACTAATCCAGCCCACTCATCCAGCCCACTGATCCAGCCCACTAATCCAGCCCACTAATCCAGCCCACTCATCCAGCCCACTAACCCAGCCCACTAACCCAGCCCACTAATCCAGCCTACTGATCCAGCCCACTGATCCAGCCCACTCATCCAGCCCACTCATCCAGCCCACTAATCCAGCCCACTCATCCAGCCCACTAATCCAGCCCACTCCTGCAGCCAACTCCTGCAGCCCACCTGAGTGTCCACTGCTGCAGTGTATTTTCTGTTGAAGGGAAATTAAACATAAATCACATGAAAAGGATTTTTGTCTCCGTCCCTAAACGGTGATAAAATGTCTGATTAATGTGATGATTGATTGATTGATGTGATGTTAATTGTGGTCACATGTTGTGAAGTGTCGTTTTCCTGAAAACTGAATAATCCTTTGTTTCTGACAAAATCAGACTCAGATGTTTTGACATCTCCCTGTCTGTCCCTCTGTCTGTCTGTCTGTCTGTCTCTCTGTGACCACAGTGACTCGGTGGGGACGGGGGGATTCGTGCGTCCTCAGCTTCACTCACATGACAATCACATTAATCCCGACTCCATATTTCGGGGTTTTTGGATTTATTTTCTTTTCAACCAATCGGTTTCTTTGGGTGGGAGTTGATCTTCACTCCTTCAGATTCTTCTACTTGTTGGACAGTGAAGGTCCTGCTCTGCCCACAGCTCGGCTGAGACACTGAGTGTGAGCAGAGCAGGTGGTTCCACAGAGAAGAAGCTGAAATGGTCTTCAAGGAGTTCCTCAGGTTGAGATGAGGTTTTTCCTCCTTGTCTTTCCCGCAGGTCTTCCCGATCTGGTGCCCGATCCGTACTACATCCAGGCCTCGGCCTACGCCCAGAGAGTTCCCATGTACAACCTGAGATGTGCGGCCGAGGAGAACTGTCTGTCCAGGTGACGTCCTCGCACCTTTGTCCACAGTGAAAACACAGGGCGTGAGTCAGCCGTAACAGCCGCCCAAACTCAAATTAACTCGCTCCTGCCCCTGGTGGCGCCCCGGGGTGGAGCGGCGGATTCTCTAACAGCTTAATGATAGATTGCGTGGTGGAGAGAAAGCCTCAACACTGAGACTCCCATCTACACCCGACTTTACTTTCCATCCACCTAACAATTATTTACACGTAGACCAGGTTGAGTCAGAAGCTGAAAGTCAGTCTTTAATCAACGTCTTCCTCAGCGACCGCCGCCGCCACCGCGCGTCTGTTGTTTTCTCTTTGTCGCCGCTAACTTCCTGTCTGTGTGGTTGTTTTTTTTCTAACTCCAGCTCAGCCTACAGAGCCAGAGACTACGACACCCGCATGCTGCTGCGCTTCCCTCAGAGGGTCAAAAACCAGGGCACGGCGGACTTCCTGCCCAGCAGGCCGCGCTATTCCTGGGAGTGGCACAGCTGCCACCAGTGAGTGGATGCACCTCGCCTCACCTCGCCTCACCTCACCTCACCTCACCTCACCTGACCTCACCTCACCTGACCTCACCTCACCTCACCTCACCTCACCTCACCTGACCTCGCCACCTTGTTTGTCTTAATGTCATTTACTCTTGCCCAGCAGGTGGCGCCCTCTGAAGGGTGTCACCCCAGGGCAGATAGACAAGACCCCCACAGTGACAGTGGTTCCTCTTGTGGATGAAAGAACTGGAGAGAATGTCTGGATTGATGCTGGAGGTTGATTGGACTTGAAGGACGTCGACAGGGTTCTTTAGGGCCTGACGTTCTGTTGGCGTGGAACCGCTCCTCTGTGGACTAACAGTGATCAGAGCTGACACCTTCTCTTCATCTTCATCTGAACCTCCGCTCAGACGCCGGTGAACTCCTCCTGACCTTCAGCTCATTTGTTTCACAGCTGCAGAAGCAGACACTGTAAAATAAAGACATGTGTTCCTGACCACGGGCCAACCAAACAACCTCCACCCTTCCTCCATCCAGAGCTCCGCCTTATGGAAAACCTACAACCTTTTCTTCTAAAACTGCTGAACCACCTCAGCTGGGGGTTGTGCGCTCAGATCTTTGTCAGTTTGTGGAAATTTCACAGACTTTTTAACCATTGGGTAGAAGAAGCTCCAATCCTTGTGAGAACCTGGTTGTTCTTCAGATGCTTTAACGTCGTCCCTCTGATCCACAGACACTACCACAGCATGGACGAGTTCAGCCACTACGACCTGATCGACGCCGTCACGCAGCAGTCCATGGCTGAAGGCCACAAGGCCAGCTTCTGCCTGGAGGACACGTCCTGCGACTACGGATACTATCGACGATACGCCTGCACGTCCCATACCCAGGTATCTGTGAGCCGCCAGTCTTTATTTGTAATTGTCATTTTCACCAATTCCTGAACTTGGTCTTTCTGGTGGTCTCAGGGTATCCACTCTGCGGTATCGATGTAGTGACCGTGTGGTATCAATATGTCGATAGTGTGGTATTGATGCATCGCTTAGGTGGTATCGATGTATCGATTCGATGGTATCGATACTTCGATTCTATGGTATTGAATTATCGCTTATGTGCTATCGATGCATCGATTCTGTGGTATCGATTGTCTGCTATCGATGCATCGGTAATGTGGTATCGATGTATCGATTGCGTGGTATTGATACTCAGCCATGTATCGATTGCTTTTGTATCTGCAGCGCCCCCTGGTGGTGTCGAACTTCAGTTGAGTTCATAAACATCCGTGTTGTTTCTTGTAGTGTGACAGCATGTGAACAGAGTACGACGTTTTGAAACATTTTGTTCCTTCTTTCTCTTCATTTTGGCTGAAGTTCTGCTTTTCCTTCTGATTCCGTGGCTTTGCTTCCAAAGCACTAAATAGTCCTCCGTCTGCTCCAACCTTTTATCTCCTGGTTTTTTTCTCCACCTCTCTCTGTGCACGGGTCCATAGGAGCCGTTGTTGTTGTTGTTGTTGTTGTTGTTGTTCTTCTTCTTCTTCTTCTTCTTCTTCTTCTTGTTCTTCTTCTTCTTCTTCTTGTTCTTCTTTCTAACCACTCTGCTGTTCCACGTCCAGGGCCTGAGCCCAGGATGTTATGACACGTACAACGCCGACATCGACTGCCAGTGGATCGACATCACAGATGTGAAACCTGGAAACTACGTCCTGAAGGTTGGTCACAAAAACACAGACGGAGTCTCTTTACTTTCTTCTCTCCTGGATCCTGGATCCACCTGGGATCCAGAGCCGGAGCCTGGGCCGCTCCTCCACAGACCGGTTGGAAAACTCCTGTTTTCTTTTTCCACACAGATCAGCGTGAATCCAAACTACCACGTCCCGGAGTCGGACTACAGCAACAACGTCGTACGCTGTGACGTCCGCTACACCGGCAACTACGCCTACGTCTCCGGGTGTCACATGTCCATGTCAGTAGGAGTTTGTAAATATCATTTCATCATCCTTGTCCCTCAGTGTACAGTCATGATGACACAGCAGCGTCATTTATTAACAATGGAACAATATATAAAGAATATTCTTTTAAGATTAAATGTTATGATTCTCTTCCATCTGTGTGTGTGTTTGTCCAGGTACTGAGTGAAGATGGAGGAGGAAAGGGTTAAATGACAAAGGAAAAAATCAACATCCCATAATTCACCTGGATTATAACCTGAATGACAGGATTTTTACCCTCGACGTTAAGTTACTGCGTTGTTTGTTTGTTTGTTTGTTTTGTTCTGATGATGATTTGCCTTATTTTTCACTCCACCCGATGCTTTGGTAGTTAGCTAGCCCGCCGGCCGTGTGACGACGTCAGTTCATCGCAGTTTTACGAACCACTCGATTAAAGGAAAATGTTTTGTATTTATAAGAAACAGAAGGAAGTTTCTTTGCTTCAAAACTTTTGATGAAACTTGAATAAAACTTTGTGAAACTGTTCGTCGACTCAGACAAACAACCATCGAGGGAATGATGCTAATGTGTCAGATGAGGATGTACAATAGTAATGTTTCCGTTTCCATTCCGATTCTTTCTTTCTTTCTTTCTTTCTTTTTGTTTCTCCACAGAACGACTGTTTAGAGTTAAATGATTATGTTTATTATTTGAATTTATTCCTATAAAATGTACTTCTTGTCGTCTCAAGTCGCTACATGACGTAAAAGTGTGTGAATTCTCCGACGTCAGACCGGAAACACTCATCACATGATGCAGCGTTTACGCAACGTCGGATGAATCCAGAAAATCCCCGCCGGCCACTCGGTGCAGTCCCCCTCCGCTCCAGCAGGAGGCAGCACTGAGGCTGCGGCTCCTACATCGATCCAGTGATTTTTGGTCAGGCGGACAAACTGGACTTGGACAGCGGCAGGGAAGTGACGGTCGCCGTTCGTCCCCGAGTCTGTGTCTCCGTCCTGGAAGGATTAAAAGACGGAGTGAGACATGTTTCCGGTCAGCGTCTCCATCCCGTCGTTCCGCTCGGAAAACAACCCCATGGAGAAGGGATACACGGTGAGCCCGTCCGCGGTGGCACTGCCGCCGCCGCCGTCCGTCGTCCGTCGTCCCTCTCTCTGTGTCCCTGTCCGTGTCTGTGTCCATGTTTGTGTCCGTGTCTCCCTCCCTCTCTCTGTGTCTGTGTCCGTGGTCGAACACGGACCTGAGACCGGTCCATAACTCAGACTCAGTCTCCGGGGAAGTTGTTTGACCGTCGTTGTCCTTTTTCTGGATCTGAACTATTTTATTTGTATCATTATTATTATTATTATGATCAAGAATCGATTCCGTAGTTATACTGACTTGGATCGATTAGTCGACCTATGTGTGACGAACGAATTAAACAGAGAATAACGTCAGTGATTGTCAAAGATCTACTGCCCCCTCGTGGGCGCGTTACATAAAGATTCTCAGCCAGACTTCATATTAATTGAAAATCTGACGTCACACCTTTTCTCCAGATCTGTGACGTAAATCATTTTAGTTTTGCGTGAGTTGATGTTGATTCAACCCGAGTCTCTTCGGTCTCTGTTGGTTGGTGCGTTTCTAAAGCCGTGGTCCTCGACCTGGGTCGGTACCAGCTGTGACTGTCGACACGTAATATGGCCATTGGTAAGGCCTGCGACCCACCAGTTGCGAATCACTGTTGTAGACTGAAACACTGACAGGGACAGGAAGACATGGTACCAGTTGACCGGTCACTGGACCGCGGTTTGAGAACCCTCTCTGAGCGTTGACTTCCTCCCCCTCGTCGTGGTGAAAGTCACTGGGCGAGAACGTGGACGTTGTGTTCTGCTGACTCGGCCAGATGTTTCCTGCTGACATCAGCGTGAACTGACACCGTCTGTCTGACAGAGATAACAACGCTGCCCCCTCCTGACGGTCCCGACTCTCTCTGTGTTCCAGGTTTTCAAAATCGATGTGTTGATGAACGGCAGACAGCACGCCGTCGAGAAACGCTACAGCGAATTCCACGCTTTACACAAAATGGTGAGAACGAAGAAATTCTCGCTTCAGTTTTTCAGGAAATGTACGACGGCCATTTTGTATCCAGAGGGCCACATTGAACCACCTAGTGCACCACCTTTGGTCCACAGACCCTATGTTTACTGGTGCCGGTGTGGGAACCATTCAGATTTAAGAATTTTGTGATGTAATATTTTCTTTGTATAGAAATATGAAGAGGAAGTGTGGTTCTGGGTGAGGAAGTCAGGAGTGGCAGAGAAGTATGTGAGACTGGTGCAGGATATGGACAGTGGTGAGGTGAGATGTTGGAAAGACAGAGGACTTTAAGGTGGAGGTGGGACTTCATCAACCTTCTTGTCTGCTTTAGTGATGGACAGATGAGGTCAGACAGGAGTCTCCATGGACTGTGATGTTTGTTTGAAGATGACACTGTGACCAGAGAGGAGAGGAATGAAGGTCAGTGGTAGAACAGACAGAGTCCATGAGTGAGAAGGAGAGGGAGGACAGTGGAATGAGGAGGTGACAAGGAGCAGAGGAGGAGGAGGAGGAGCAGGAGTTTAGATCCTGAGGACCAACTGTTCAGAGCAGTGGAGACTGAGGAGAAGAACAGAGTGGAGTCAGCTGAAGAAGTGGAGACTGAGGAGAAGAAGATGTGATGAAGAAGCTGAATAACCGTAGGAATTGTTGCAGGAATTCTCATCTGTTGGTTTTGTTCTTCTAAATTCTGCTCGGATTCTTCTGCAGCTGAAGAAAAGCATCAAACCTCCAGAGATGCCTTCTAAACATGTCAGGAACTGGGTTCCCAAAGTCCACTGAGGAGAAGAACAGAGTGGAGTCAGCTGAAGAAGTGGAGACTGAGGAGAAGAAGATGTGATGAAGAAGCTGAATAACCGTAGGAATTGTTGCAGGAATTCTCATCTGTTGGTTTTGTTCTTCTAAATTCTGCTCGGATTCTTCTGCAGCTGAAGAAAAGCATCAAACCTCCAGAGATGCCTTCTAAACACGTCAGGAACTGGGTTCCCAAAGTCCTGGAGCAGAGAAGACAAGGCCTGGAGTTCTACCTGCAGGTGTCCCACCAACTCTGTGCTTCCTAGTCCAGTTTGGACAGAGTCAAGTCCCAGACGGCACCGGTTTCATTTGCTCTTGTTTTTCCAGACTATAATTATGGAAAATGAAGTTCTCCCAAAGATATTCCTGGATTTCCTGAATATCCGCCACTTTCCCTCGGTGCCAAAAACAGAGAGCTGTGGGTCAGTTCTTTTCTTTTCTTTTCTTTTCTTTGTGGGTGACTTTGTTTTTCCCGATCTCACTGTTTGTCCTCTTCTTCTTCAGCTCATTGGACACAGAGTCAGAGGAGTCCAGGTACGTCCTCTCTTTCCTCCTCTGCTGGTGTCACCAGGTTTGCTCTGGAACTAGAACTTCTTAAAGGTTCCTAATCCTTCCTTTCAGTAGACTCTGTCATCAGCCGGTCATGCTGTTCCTCAGGGATCCATACCTCCTGCCGTCGGCACACGGTGAGTTTGGATGGAGAAGAAGGTGGAGTGGGATCTACAGACAAGGATGTTGACGTTCTCCGTCCTCTTCCTTCCAGACTCCTTCTCCAACGTGGTCATCGACGGAGTGATTGACGGAGTCTTCTACCCGGACCTTCAGCCCAGGTAGAGGTGGAGGAAACTGACGGGGTCGTCACGGCGGGTCAGGAGGGAAAGGACCGACGGAGCCGGTTCTGGAGCCCTGGAGAACTGTTGCTGGAGGAACTGAGGGGAACCCTGCTGTGGTTGGTTCTGACCCACGGAACCACAGCTTCAGCCTCGTCCTCTCCCTCAGAAACAAACCTTTCACAAACGGCAGTGACTGAAAAAAAAAAAACCAAAACTGTCACATAAAAAAGTTCATCTGCTCAAATCTGAACCACAGAGGGCCCCTGGTACACCTGGTACACCTGGTACACAGGCTGATGTTGTAGTCATCATAATCCGGATTAGATCAGATTACCAGACGTCACCTGGTCCGACCTGTGTGTGTGTGTGTGTGTGTGTGTGTGTGTGTGTGTGTCAGTTGTTTAACTATTGCGTTTTTTTTTTTTGTACAATCAGATGTAACGCAACTAACGGCCGTTGTTGAAGTTGCAGTTGACGTTGACCTGATCAGAGAGGAAGTTGACCCACTGATGTTGGTTTGACCAGTAAAACCACTGTGGGCCAAGACTAGTGGCAGAGCCTGGTAGTGCAGGAGTTCCCTGTCATTATTATAATTGTAGAAAATATATGTTCCATGGTGGGGGGAGGAGCCAAGAGCAGCCAATCAGAGGCTCACGCTAAAAAAACTCCTTCACTGGAGCAGAAGATCTGATCTGTGCAATATGACAGGCAGACAGACAGGCAGACAGACAGGCAGACAGACAGGCTGTGGTCAGAGTTGGAGGACAACTCACTATGAACAGAACCAACGCTCCGGAGAAAGAAACACTGCGTGTTTTCCGACAGTAAAACTGTTAAAAACATCGTATTGTTGCACATTGTTTATGTGAGTAGATGAAATGTGTGCAATTTCTCTGCCAACCACTTGGGGCAGAACAATCTTAAGGTATGTTTTGGTTTCCTTTATGAATTTGTTCTTATTTCTAATTTCTGACGTTGGAACTGCAGCCTAGGGGGCAGCACTTGATGCAGAACAGGGTTCCCTTATTGCACTAACCTCCACTACAGCCTGGTGGTGGCAGTGTTTCAAACACAGTGGATGACACACTTTGAATGATTCTCGTGCCATAACGTGTGATTGACAGGAGTTGGAATAAAGATCAATTCACATCATTTCACAGCTGACCTCTGTTGACCTCTGTTGACCTCTTCACGACCTGAACATCTGACCACCAGCTTCACTCATCAACACGACAGGATGGTGAACCATATGAACCCATTGAACCCATTGAACCCATTCCAGCCTCCTTCAAAATATTCTTACAGTAACATTTCCTGGATTCTTTAATTCACTATTTTAATCTCATCCTTCTTCAACATACAGCACATTGTGGATGAAGTACTGCACTGAAACAGAGGCGACAGCCACCAGAGGGCACTCTTGCGACTTATGCTCCAGTGACACAAATAGTCAGGGAGTGGAGCTGCTGTAGCCGACCCGAGGATCTAGTCTCCGACCTCGTACGTCTGAGCTTCTCTCCTCTGAATCCAAAATATACCAAAAAAATAAAAGTCCAACCATCGGTGTTTGGGAGGAGTCGTCCCAGTGCAGTAACAGTAACGGTCCAGTAGTAGTTTGATCCTGGACTTTCGGACCCTCTCGGTCCTACAGTTCTGCGTGACCCACTTCGTCCTGGAGCCGTTCGTCGGGGTTGTCCACCACCTGCGGCTCCTTCATGTTGGCGAAGGCCACTTCTCTCTGCAGCTGCTCCACAGGAGGAAGACCCAGCAGGAGGTTCCTCAGGGCGATGGCCGTCATCAGGAACCTGGACACAGAGGGAGGAAGTTCACACCTGGGGTGAGTCCAGAACCTACTGTCTCTGTCCTTCCATACAAAATTCCTCTAACGGCCTACAGCCCCGCCCACACTTTTCTGAAATATGTCTATATTCTGCACTGAACTAAAGGGAGGGGACAAAGTCCTCTAAAGGATATGGTGAGGGATACAGTGTCCTCAGCACTGAACACACAGGTGTAGTCGGGTGGAGGAAGAAGGAAACAACAGACAACATTCCTCTTGTCCTCTTATCCTCTGCGGAGTGAATCGACGGAGAACTGGGAACAAGTTGATGTTTTTAGAACTTATTGGACCTGGATGGACTAATTGGACAGTTCTTCTTGTTCTCTCACAGCAGCAGCAGCAGTTATTGTAGTGTTTTCATCAAACGGTCAAAATGACCACTAGTGGACGCTCTAGTGCACTGGATTTCAGTTTTCATCTGAAGGATCTTTTCAGCCTCTTCTCACCCTCTACGTATGGTGTAGAACTTCTTGACGGCGAATCGCTCCAGTCGCTCCAACAAACCGGCTTCTCTCCGTTTTTTCACTTGGTTAATTCGACGCTGCCTCTTCAGGAACAGCGCCACCACCGGGTCCGTGGCGTTGACCTCCGACGCTTCATCGGCAGCGAGGGGCTGCAGCTCAGGAGGAAGAGGCTCCGTTTCTGCGGGACGACGTCCAGGTGAGTTCATACAAACAGGAAAACTTTGATCTCTTTTCGTCTTTGACTTTTCACCTGTTCCGTTGCGAATGCGCTCCTGGATCTGGTGGAGTCTGGTGAAGTTTTTCTGCAGCGCCGCCTCGGTGGTGTTGACGTAGACGTACATGTAGCAGGAAGGTTCCTCCGACACCGTGTAGACTTTGTGATAGGCGGCAGCAGGAACCTGCAGACGGCAACGTTAGCGTCTCACTCTGACTCACCCGCTGACTCCCTTTAACACATTCTGACATTTGCACATTTTATGTTACGGACGTAACCAAGTTAACGGAACAGGATGTAGTCACGGAATTGAATCACAACAGTGAGAGTCACATGATCGGTGTTGGACGACTTTGATGACATCATTAAGTGAGTCATCGCCTTGATTTCAACTCTAACCTTTCGTTGGTCGACGCCAGGTGAAAACCTGAACTAAAATCTCTTACCTTCATCTGCTCTCCGCTCTGCAGACTCTTGTTCTTCTTCTCCTCCACGATCTCCACGATCACTGTTCCCTGTAACACCTGGATACTGGTGTTGCCCAGATCTTCACTGACAAAGTTCTCCAGGTGGAGACCTGAGAAGTGAAGAAGAACGATCCCAACAACCCGTTAGGTTTCCAGGAGTCTTGGAACTTTTTGACCTTCCCTGGAACGCAAATGTCCAAAAATCGGAACCTGGAAAATCGGCTATGAAGACGACCTCCGTCTGATTGTCCAAAGTGCCCTCGATCTCCTGGAGCTTGGTCCTCCAGGGGGACAGGTCCACCAGCAGAGGCATCAGCCAAGGGTTGGGCCTGAATGGCGACCAATCAGCTTTGACGATGTCAACGCGGGGATCGAAGATCCTTGAAGAGAAGACGGTGACATTGTAAACATGGTCTGATGCAGGCGGACGTTTTGAAGCGGCTCTACCGTTGCTGGAAGCGTTCGTTGATGGACACCCAGATGTCGAAGTAGATCTCTGGGTCGGAGATGTTGTAGCGCGGCAGAAAGTCGTGCAGACAGGTGGCGTACTGCTTCAGCATGTCGCCGTGGTCTTTCCACCGACGACTGTGAGTGAAAACCTGCGGAAATTCAGAGTCACTTTAACGTTTGGGAATTCAACCGATCGATCGTTGGCAAAACACCACGAAGTAGCTTTTCAAAAGTGACGACTCCATGGAAAACAACGAGAAACGACATAGATTCAAATCCAGGACAATTCTCTTTGGTTAAAATAAAAAATTCATTGTGGGACACTCCAGTCCAGTAGGTGGCGTCAGCTCCCAACGGAGGCTACGAGACAACTAGAATGGGAAAGTTATGTCCCCAGAGATGAAGGACATGTCTTTATCTCACCCCTGGATTCAGGAACCCGATCTCTCCGGTCTGTCCGTCCCTGTAGGTGATCTTGACGTGCTGGTGGCTGCGGGAGTGGACCATCATGTCCCAGGAGTAGCCGTACAGACCGTTGGTCCAGTTGTTGTAGCCCTGGACAGAGCAACATCACGTCCACCATTGTTTTCATCAGATGGAGACAGAGAGGACAAACCCCAGTCCAGGGGTTGTTTGTTTAGGAGCGTTGACTCGTAGCACAGATTGGTCAACGGTGACTCAGAGAGATAATGTGGAAAAAACAACTCGCAGTCTAGAACCTTCTAGGACAAGGGTCTCAAACATGCAGCCCGTGGAGAAGATTTTGTGGCCACCACCTCGATATGAAGGTGTGTCCTTCACTCAAGGTCATCGTCCAGCTGACGACACACAAGTTTACTGCCATGGTCTGAACTCCAGATTATTCCAGAGATTGAGGTTTGTTTTTTTTCTTGTATTGAACGTTAATCTCTGAAGCTCCAGGTCTAGACGTTAGTCAAGGACCTTCAGCAAGTCTTTATTTAAACCACTGTCCAGTTTCTGATTCTGAACCTGAACCACTGTGTGGCAGCAGTCTTCTCCATTAAATCATTAAAATGAGCTGCGATGCTGCCATCTAGTGTCTTCCACCTGTAAATGCAGCTATTCCCCCCCCAAACCTTCACACATCATTTAGAGAAACCTGGGTCTCATTGGAGGAAACACCAAACTGACTCTTCCCGTTATTCTGACGAGTCTGTGTGGACCTACCTTGGTGATGAAGTGGGAGTAGGGCATGAAGAGCTGCTCCACGATGTAGACCATTGTGAAAATGGCTCCCAGTTTGTGCTTCAGTCTCAGCGTGGAAACTTTACGATCGCCGCGTTCGACCTGTGGGTAAACGCAAGACGCGCTGGGCTGCGGCTCCGGTGACGTGAAGGGCAGAACCGCAGTCAGGAAGGTCGGGAAACGGGAGAAGAATCTCCTGGGCCAGTCCATGTGGCAGAACAGAGGAGTGGTGGCCAACATGGCGTAGGGGAACATCCCTGTGAGAAGGACCAGTGGAACTCAACGTCAGAGAAACGGACGTCTGGAGTCAAGAGTCCGGACGGAGGCGACCGACTCACCGATGCTGAAGAGCTGAGAGTTCATGCAGTGGAAGTAGGAGACGAAGACCATGGCGTAGGGTCGAGTGACGTCGAAGAACAGCAGGTAGCCAGCCGTCAGGTCCAGGATCAGACCTCCTCCGTGCACCACCACCAAACTGACCAGCTCCACGGGAAGAATCAGCCTGAAAGACGACAGGTGTGGACGGTGACTCTTCCGACTGCCCACAGGTTCTCACCTTCAGCTGCTTCACGGTTCCTACTTGAAGGGATCGAAAAGCCAGTGATGGGCCAGGTACGACATGGAGTAGCCCTCCACCCAGTCCGCGTCCAACTTCTTGATGCCGGCGATGAAGTAGACGATGAAAATCTGAGGGAGGACAGTTGTCGGGGAAACAATCGTTGGTTGATGAATGTGGAGACAACGGTTGATCAAGATCCTAGACATGGACTTGGACAGAATCTACTCTTGGTTTGGGCCTCGACCAGAGACAAGAAAGAGGTTGAAAGTCCAAACCTGCGTCCTGAGCAGAGTGTAGTTCCACAGAGGCACGTGAGCGTTCCTTATCCAAGGTCTCCTCAAACCATCAACTGACCTGGAACAGACAGGGTTTTGAATGTCAACAGGACAGGACACCCGATGGACACAAGGGGGACAACTGTTCTCACCAGTAACGGTTCCCGTCCATCAGACTGAGCTGGAACCCAATCAGGCCGTACAAGTAGGAGTGGTTGTTCCAGGCAGTCTTGTCCAGGAAGAAGATGTACCAGTAGGTGGCGATGAACATGAGGCAGGAGAGGCGGTAGAGACAGCCCAACATGATGCCCAGAGCGCCTACGTGGACAGAGAGACAAACAGAGATTGGACGCTGTTGACATCACCCCAGAACTGAGGTCAACGTCTCAGGACGAACCCAGACGTTAATACACCAAGAAACAACGTCCTTAGCGCTGTGATATGGTCCAACTGACCTTCTCCCTGATGGCCTCACGACCACAGATGGTTTTAGGAAGAACATTTCAACATTTCACCGTAAATATCCTTGAAGTGGCTGACTCTCAACGGGTGGGTCGCAGGCCTTGGCCAGGGCAACACCAATACAACTGCTGCCCCCTGCTGTTGACTGGTGGAGGGTAAATCAGCAGGATCTCAGTCTGGTTTGTTGGGTGGGCTGATAATCTGAGGTCTTAATCCCAGTAAAACTGCACGACTGAGTTTATAATCTGGCCAATCCTCAAATGACTGATAAAGACTGTGATCCCACAGTGGACGCTGGGCCCTCAACTCAACGTTAGACCTGGTCAGTAGGGGGCGATGGTGGGTCAGTTGAGAGTCCACTCATGTTATTGATGAGTTACTCTAATCCACCATCATCATCATCATCATCATCATCACTTGACTCTGGTCACAGAGTTCCTCTGAGGCCAAAGCACTGGTCAGGGCTAAAAGTGGAGACTCTGCACCTCTGAAATATTAGCTGCAATCTAGAGCAGAGACAGCGCCCCCTGCAGGGACCTCTGCCAGCCCAGTGATGAGGGCTGGAAGAAGAGATTCTGCCTGGAGGACCCACCCAGAATCATCACCACGTAGACCAGGTACATCCAGTCCATGGGCAGCGGCTTCAGGAAGTTGAAGAGCGGGAAGCGACACACGGGGGCGCCGTCCAGGTACTTGTAGTCCAGGTGACTGAGGCCTCGCTCCTGGGTGATGTCGACGACCATCAGTAAACCTGAACAAACACAGAGAGACGGGACGTTGTCTCCTGTCCTTCTCTTTCATCGGATGGAGCTTCACTCTACGGTACCACTGACCGAACAGACAGCGGAAGATTCCCAGGGAGGCCGGGTCGCTTGGACGGTTGAGAAGTTCCACCAGGTTCTGCCAAGAACTCAGGTCCTTCTTCCTGAATCCAAAGATTTTCTCCATCCTGTTTTCAGCCTCTGGTTCAGCTGCTGTTTTCTTCTTTGCTTTTCTGCCCTCACCTCCACCTCCACCTCCACCTCCACCTCCACCGCCGCCGCTCAGAGCTGCATCTGGAAGACAAAACCGTAAGTAAAGTATTAAAGGTTCAATGACAAACGTACGGAGCAGCGGGGTCTGTTGTTTGATCCTGCTGATGTTCTGCTGTATCCCTGCTGAAGCCTAATTGCCCCACCAGATGGCGCACAAACAGGTCCAATATTGTCTGCCGCTGTCCACGTCCACGTCAATGTATCCGAGCTCTTTGTGTGATTCCAGAAAATGTGTTATCGGAATTTTATCATCGAAAGTAAAAACCAACGTCGATCTTATCGATATGATGTAATTAAGTTTGAATGGAAGGTGTAGCCAAAGATACAATTATCAGTTTGCCACCAGGGGGCATCTATGCTGATGGGGAAACTGTGCTGTGATTTCTTTCCACTTTCTTGACTGGACTTGAACGTCTCACACTTGAAAATCTGCTGTCTTTGAAATCCAGAATTGACTTGGGAACAGTTGGAGCAGGTGAAGCTCACAGGCTTCTTCAGCTCCAACCCTTAGGGACAGGACAAGTCACTGTGACGCTGTGATCATCTCCACTGCACCAACCAACCGTCACCTCTGACACACACCGTGAACCCCGGGCAGCTGTGACGCTGCAGGTCCCAGTGCAGCTCCTTAACGCCACCAATGCCACTGAACAGGAACTGCATCCTGTCATCTATAATTCATCTTCAAACTAAAACTCAACCCTAAACTCTTCAACTCTTCATCTCTGCTCTGTGAATCTTGTGGGCCAGGCTAACATGGAACCAGTAATGGCCCGCGGCCCGCAGGTTTGGGACCTGTACTCTCCACAGAGCAGATCTGACAGACCAGAGTGAACCAACTGGGACCTCACCTGCGGCCACCGTGTCCCGGGTCTCCATGCTGCTGGGAGGGACAGAAAGAAGCTTCTGGAGCGGAAGATTCGCTGTGGGTCCAGGTGGAGGAGTTCGCTGTGGTCACGGCCGTGAGATACGTGTCACAGTCCTGTCGAGACGTGCGCAGCCGCTCAGACACTCACGGAGGGACAGGGACAGAGACACAGACAGAGACAGACAGAAGAGGAGGAGACGGAGGAGGTTTGTGAAAGACTGGAATGTTGTGAAACAACTTCTCGTCGTTGATTGGCTGCTACTCCGCAGGTCACACCCACTACCGGAGTGTAAATGACGTCAGATCCTGTCGCGTCCTCCTTGCTCTGGAGTGGAGTCTCCACAGTGGAGATAAAAGTGATGTTTATTAAAAAAAAACCTTCATAGATGTTTCTTTGATTTGATGGTTTCATAGTGAGAGAGAAGAACAGAGAAGGTCAGAAGAAGGAGCGTCATTGTGTTTCTGTAGATGTAGAAAAGAGTGGAGTCAGGATGGAACATCTGAAAGACTCACAGGTTTCATACGATCAATCTAATCAATCAATCAATCAATACTGTTCAATAATAATAATAATGACGTCAATAAATGAATGCACCAATAGAGCAGAACTCTGCTGGGTTCATGGCTGCAGTACAAACATTGTGCCAGCAGATGGACCCCGCGATCTTAATAATGAACCGATTTTCAACTCGATGGTCCAGTCGGGTTCGAAGCCTTATTTGGACGTCACTAGTAACAACCGGTGGTGCTCGGTAGGGGGAGTGAGAGAGCAAACCACCCTGTCGTGACGTAGACACCCACCTCACCAACCACAGAAGAAGAAGAAGAAGGAAGGAAAAAAACACAAGCAGTTTTTTGTTTCGGTCGATTTTTTCTCCTCTTTTCTTTAAGATTCGTTCAATTCCCACAGACATGTAGGTGAAGACGGACTCTGTTCTTCCGTGTCCGGGGGCCGCTGAGCGGGAGCAGCTGCTACGACATCACGGTGTTAAGCTGTTCCAGACTCGGTGCCTAAGCTAACGCTGCTAAGGTGTTGGTCGAGGTCTTCACAGGAGTATCGACCTGAGACTGAGGTATCGTCCGGAGTCGGCTCCGTCCATCCTTCCTGCGGCTGCAGCGCTGCTCCCCCGGGGGTGAGTTGCGCCACAGTTGGGAGAACGAAGGGTGAATTAATTTGACCTGAACGAACAGTTTGATCAGGTGGACATTAACGTCCGGACCTTTAGACCTGCTGTTGTCCTCGGGTCAAAACCCAATTAAAAATCCCCTTAAAGCAGTGGTTCTCAACTGGTGGGTCGCGGTATCAGCTGTTGTGCAAGTGTTTTATTTTAGAAATCTCTTATTTTGAAAGTCACTCTCTGCTGAGCGAGCCTGTTAAAAGAATTGATTTTTTTTTATTTTAGAAAGTTAATTTGAGAGTGGGTCATGACCTAATGACCACGTGAGACCAGTTGAGTAGCACTGGTCTACAGAGAGACACTTGGACTAAAGTCATCTGTTGTAGGAGGTGGAGATGGTCCTTTGGGAATCAGAAGATTTGATGTTAATGAAATGGTCATTATTTAGTTTGAGTCTGGACTAAAACCTTTGTCTCACTCGTGTCCTCCAGACGTCAAACCCACAACTTCTTCTTGTAGATGAAGGTGTGTTTGACTCGTGACAGAGAAAGACGATGTCTAATGGTTTCATAAACAGTTTAGAAGCAACATTTGTATTTGAACCCTCACGTCATCATCATCATCATCATCATCATCACAGCTCCAGGATTCGTCTTCATCTCCAAACATGTCATACAACCATGTCCATCTTGGTCTTGGACACTGTGTCCTCTCTGTTCTGATGTCTCTGTTGTCTCCGTGTCAAAGGTAGAGATGGGAAGTCTTGGCAGCCGCTTCCACTCCGCCTCCCCAGGGTCGGAGGAGGAGACGGCGGGGGGGACGAGTACGAGACGCAGACACAGCTACGACTGCAAGAAGAGGAAACGAAACGCTCCGTGTGACTGTGAGAGTGAGCAGGAGGAGGACGAAGGGTTGCTGGACACACCTCGGAGGTCGGTCCAACCACCCACCCGACGTCCACGCGCAGTCGCTCTGAGCGCTGGTTAATGTGTCGTCTCTTCCTCCTGTTCTTCGCAGGAAGAAGCTGAGGAGCACGTCCAAGTACATTTACCAGACGCTCTTTCTCAACGGCGAGAACAGCGACATCCGTATCTGTGCTCTGGGTCAGGAGTGGAACCTCCACAAGGTCTACCTCTGCCAGGTGACGTAGCCGCAGCCACCAGGCGCTCGCTGACACGGTCCCTCGTCGCGTGACGCTCACTCTTCTTCTCTGGTCCCTCTCTGCAGTCTGGATATTTCTCCAGTATGTTCAGCGGCTCCTGGAAGGAGTCCAACATGATGGAGATCAACCTGGAGATACCGGACCAGAACATTGACACTGAAGGTGAGGGCCTGGAATAAAGGGATGTCCCATCATGGACAGATGGATGGATGGATGGACAGGACCAGGAATGAGGTGATTAGATGGACAACCTAGACAGGAAGGTTTGGACAAAAAGAAGCTGGAGAAGACAGATGTTCAGAGGAGGGACAGTGGATACATGATCCTAGAGATGGAGCTACCAGGTAGGAGACAAAGAGGAGATTGATGGAGGACATAAAGGTAGTTGGAGTCAGAGTAGAAGATGGAGAGAACAGGGGGAGATGGAGGAGAAGGAGGATTCACTGTGGAAACACCTGAAGAAGAAGAAGTTGTGTCCAGAAAATAGTTTTCAGGGAAAATGACGTCCTTTAATGTGAAAGTCACTAGATGGCAGCATAGCGGCTAATTCAACTGTTGTTCATTCAGTAGAGCTGTGAACGGGTCGATTATTTCTTCTTCTTAATAATAAAAAGGATAATGAAAATATTGGTAAAAAGTTAATGTCTTTATCCCCAGTTGAATGTGTTGTTGACTTAAGGATGATGTGTCTGCCTGTCTCTCTGCCTGTCTGTCCGTCTGCCTGTCTGTAGCTCTGCAGGTGGTCTTTGGGTCTCTGTACCGGGACGATGTTCTGATCAAGCCCAGCAGGGTGGTCAGTATTCTTGCTGCTGCCTGTATGCTGCAGCTGGTGAGTGAGTGAGTTGAAGACAGTCCAAGGACTGGACCAGGGGTGTCAAACTGGTTCCTCGAGGTCCGGTGTGGCTGCAGGTTTTTGTTCCAACTTATCCAGTGCAAACTAGTTGCCCAATCAGCTGACTGGAGACTCAGATCAGTTGATTGAAAATTCAACTCAGGTGTTGGTGCTGGTTGGTTGGAACAAAAACCTGCAGCCACACCGGACCTCGAGGAACCAGTTTGACACCCCTGGTCTGGACAGTCACATGGTCTGTGAATTTCTGGGTCTTGAACGAGTTCATTGACTCATTGTCGCCTCCTAGAGGAGGAACATCTCACCCGTTGAGAAGGGAATATGACAGTATTCTAATTAAAGTCGTGTGGTCTCTTTGGTGACCTCTACAGGACGGTCTGATCCAGCAGTGTGGAGAAACCATGAAGGAGAACATCAGTGCCAAGACCGTGTGTGGGTTCTACGCCTGTGCCACCATCTATGGACTGGATTCAGTGATAAGGAAGTCAGTGACGGAGTCTGTGGGTGAAGCGTCCCCACGGTGAGGTGGTGGACCGTCCACTGAGCTGTCGTCCCTCTGTCTGCTGCAGGTGTCTGGAGTGGCTGTTGAACAACCTGATGACTCACCAGAACGTGGACCTGATGAAGGAGCTGGGGTGGGTTTGTCTCCGTGTCCCTGACAGCAGGGGGCGTTGTTGTTGTTTATGTTGGAGGATGGTTTGTTTTTTAAGCTAAAGGGAAATCCTAACAGGAAGTCCCAGGGGACATGTTTAACCACGGGGTCAGTTAGTGTAGCGTGGACAAAAGTGATGTCCAAATTAACTTTCACCAATATCCGTCCACGTCTCAGAAGCGTCTTTGTGTTTGTCCAAACCCACGGATTTTCATTGGAGGAAAAACCAATGTCACGTGACTGTGTTACTAACGAGCCGACCAATTAGATTGAACACCAACATAGATCAACTCTCTACTGTCTCCGTCTTCAGAGACATCAGTCAGCTGATCATCGTGATGATGATCTAATCTGATCTAATCTGTCCTGTGGTGCAGGTCGGACGTGATGGAGCAGCTGATCCAGTCCTCAGACCTGTTCGTCATGCAGGTGGAGATGGACGTCTACACTGCTCTGAAGAAGGTGTCCGTCAGCGCAGACCTCAGCCGGACCTCAGTGTCCGTCTCTGTCTTCTAAACCCGCTCCTCTCTTCTGCAGTGGATGTTCCTGCAGCTCAATCCTTCCTGGGACGGACCAATCAAACAGCTCCTCGCCGACGCCGACGCCTGGCTGTGCAAACGAAGGACAGGTAGGGACGCCGCACCGTCCCCGTCATCTTTGTTTTCTTTCCTCCTCCTGTTCTTTTTAGTCGTTGGGTTCTTGTCGTCGTCCAACCCACAGATCTGAGCGAGAAGGAACCGTTTCTGAACACAGTGGAAGGAACTCCTTTCTGTTCAGTCTTCAAACACGTCCGTCTCCAGTACATCATCAACGATCTGGCGTCTGCACGGAACCTGGAGCGGGACAACATTTTACCTCCAGGTAAAACAGAACATGGAATGTAGTGGAGTGGAGCCCTGACCCAGCTGTCCAGTCCTCTGTCCATCTGTCCCCACCTCCATTAGAAGTCACTGAAGACCTGACTCCATCACTGAAGTCAACTTTCCTTCTGAAGCGACGAGACGATGACAATATTTAAGAGTTGTTGGCCTAGTGGTCAAGGAAGTGGACTTGGGTCCACAAGGCTCCTGACTTGGAGTTCTATCAGAACCAGAACCTTGGCTCTGACGGAGCGCTTTCAGAGGAGGAGACATCTGAGTCCCCTCAGAGACTGAGGACAGAGAGTGTGTCATTGTGTGGGCGGGTCAGTCCAGTCCAGGGTTAGGGTTGATAACGGTGTCTCGTATCCGTCTCTCTGTCCTCAGACTGGCTGACCTCGGTCTACAAGAACCAGTGGTTTGCGATGCTGCGCACAGAGTTTGACAACGACAACGGGTGAGGAGAACCAGAGAGTCCAAACCATAACAGTCCATGACTGTCCACGTCATGGACGTTTTGACAAACCCGTCTGTCCTCAACAGACCGCAGGAGGCAAACAAAGAAGAGTTTGAGCTGAGCAGCATGAGGTGCGGGAGGAAACTGTCGAAGGACGGAGACGTGAGTTTGACGTGGACACCGGCTCCTGAACACTGAACACTCTGATGACGTCTTCTCTGGTTTGTCCCCAGTACTGGTGGAGGTGGACGGGCTTCAACTTTGGGTTTGACCTGTTGGTCAACTACACCAACAGATTCATAGTCTTCAAAAGGAATACTCTGAGTCAGCCATGTGGGGGCGCTGTGAGCCTTCAGCCCCGCAGACATTTGGCCTACAGGTCAGTGGTTTGATTCTGTCCAACCATGTCAGTTATGTTAGTCAGTGGCGCCCCCTAGATACCAGTCAGCAAATCTGGTCATTTTCACCTTGATGGACATCATCTGTCTGGACAGAACTATAGTCAGATGAGTCTTTTGGACACATCGTCTTTTCTATGCCTGTTGGACAGGATCGAACCCTGGTCCCAGTTGACTGAGGACTGTTTTTTCTTCCTTTGGAGAAAACGGGTCAGAAAAGACTATTTTTTTTCATGCACTTGGTCTAAAGTCTTGTCTTGTTGATGATGTGGCTCCCCCTGGTGGTAACAATGAGACTTTTTTTTTTGGATTTTAAGTGAGAAACTGTGAACTTTTCAGATTTTTCCACCCCAGAGAAGTGGTTCTGTGGGATTGATTAAACTCTAGGTTTGGGGACGGACAGAGGAAAAGGCTGGACCGACCTGATCTGGAATAATTCTCCTTCTTCTCCTCCTTCTCCTCCTGCTCAGGTTGCGTCTCGCCTCCTTTGATTCCCGTGGAAAGCCGATATGCAGCCGGTCGACAGGTTACCAGCTCCTGACCCTGGAGAAAGACCAGGTGAGTGTCCTGTCCTGTCGTCCCTGGTTTCCCTGAGACATTGGTCCAACAGTTGGTGTCTGCCGTGGTGCAGGAGTACGTGGTGATGAACCTGGACAGCCGCCTGTTGTCTTTCCCGCTCTACATCTGCTGTAACTTCATGTACACGTCGCCGCCGTCCGACAGGCGTCCAGATTCCCCGGAGCAGGACATCACTCTTCGCTCCGTGTCCTGATGCCCGACCGTCCACCCTTCCTACATGGAGGCCGGGACTCGAGGGACAGTTGAACAGTGCGTAACCCTCGTGTTGATCACCATTTCCTCATCTCTGCAGAGTCTTCTCCTCAGATGAACTTTCTTTACAACTGAAAGAATCCTGAAAAGAGAAAGAGTTCCAAGATTTTTTTGTGGGGATGTGGAGTGCACTTCTATAGGGACACCGGTGGAGGGCGCCATAACACTGAATGATGGGAACATCGCCAACAGGTGAAGGTTTGTAGGAAATGTCAGTTGTTTGACTTCATTCACGTGGTTCACTCACAGACGGTCGTTGAACTGAGCAAACAAATCACTTTTCCACTTTGTTCAGAACATTTTCAACGACACCGTCATCATTTCATGAACTTCAGACTGAACATCAGCGTCACCTCGGCCTCTAATATATATATATATATATATATATATATATATATAAAAAGAGGGATTTCTCCAGTTTCCTTTTGTGAAACCACACCAGGACAGAACTTGGTGCCGTTGATCTGAAACTGACGTAGTTTTCACTTTAATTCTTGGCTTTTTCTCTTTTTTTTTACCTGATGTTGTTGAGAAGTGAAAAAATGTCTCACTGACATCTGGTCCAACGTTGAAGGTCTTTTTTTTATATACATTTGGCATTTATTTATTTTACATTTGTTTTTGTACCAGGAAAAAACGTCTGTGCACAGTTGTCACCTGCCAATAAAACTGCCCTGTGGGGGGCGCTGTGGTGCTGATCTGCCATGGTTCCAGTATATTCTCACCGTTCCCTCTCTACTCTACATCCTCCTAAAGTTTCCTCTGTGAATGGGACAGTTTTGTCTTAGCCGACATGGACTGTGGTAGAACCTACTGTTGTCTGACTGTGGACCTGAGCAAACTGTGGCTCTAGGGCCCTAACATGGCCAGTTTGGAACTACACTGCATAGAACCCAATCACAAGGATCCATAAAGTTCTGTGTGTATGTGCGTGCGTGCGTGCGTGTGTGTGTGTGTGTGTCAGGCTGGACCACAGCAGTCACCATTACAGTACTTTAATGTCACAAGTGAAGGTGGAGAACCACAGGTTGAGTCACAATAACATACACAGACAACAGGACAAGTAGAAACTCTAACGTGGACACACTAACGTCCAGGTCAAAGACTCAGAACAGCTCCCCCTGGTGGCTCCTGTTCTCAGACAATACAGTAAAAGTAGAAATACCAGGTTGGAGATTTTCTTCTCTCTCTCTCTGAGACACTGAACTTTCCGTCCCCGTGTGTCTCAGTGTGTCCCCGTGATGAGCCGACGTCCCAAACCCCGCAGCGCTGCGTGCGTGTCATCTGTTCATAACTGCTGCAGCGACTGCAGGTTCTGGCGGATCCTACGGGTCATGCTGGGGATCAGGTTGACGTGGTCGTCCAGACAGGTGGCCTGGCAGCTGTTGAACAGCGACTCCGCTGCGTCCCTGTTCTGACCGCCGTCCATGGCGTCCTTGGCCTTATCGCTGCACTGCATTGTACACCTCCTCAGACGGCTCTGGAGTGGACGACATAAGGAAACACGGCCCTGTATATTTTATCTTTAAAATGAAACACTTTAACTCGGCGTTGCCCAAACTGTGGGCCATGGAACACTAGTGTACGGTGAAAGACATTGCTGTCTCTCCATAGTTGACTTTCTTCAATCCCTGCCTGTATATCAGGGCCATTTCCAAGTAAACAGGCCGAGGATCTAGAGAATTGTGAGTATATTTGGCCAAAAGGTTAGTTTATCTAGTTTATCTTTGTACAATGGTCTGTCGTAGAGATGAACTAGTAACGTGAAGACAGTTTAACTAGAGTTGAAGGACATTTGAAGGTCAGGGATCTACAACAGAACCTGGTCCGGTCAAACTCACCTGAAACGTATCCAGTTCTTCGCTGACCGTCTGCTCAGCTTTGACCACTGGTCTCTGACACCGTTCAACACACTCTCTAATCTGACCGGTGGAGTCTGTGGGTCGGTCGAAGCAGGTGGCGCTGCAGCGGAACATGTCCCTCTGTCGCAGCAAACAGAGAATCACAGCGAGGTGTTTGACTCTTCATTTACTGTTGAGAAATCATTCCATCCACAACAACGCTAGCCTCAGACGACGGAAATGCTCCTCAGATGCAGCCCTACCATACAGACACAGGTGGCGCTGTATTCACACCCGACCTGACAATATTGTGGAGCTCGCAACAAGCGATGGCAACTCCAATAGTTCTATGTCTGGTGTCAGATTTCTCTTCCCAGAGTTGGAGTCGTGGACTCCTCTTTGTGGACTTGTCAAACGACAGAGCGCTTTCAGAGGAGGAGTCGACTCGCTGCAGATGCTGTGGCGCTATGACAATAAGGACATTAGCCGTTTTAAAATACACATTTTGTTATTTTGAAGATACAACAAGGTGAATGTGTTAATATTCTGTTGCTAATGTGTAATGAGTCAATTAGAAATGACTGGCTGCTCCGTTGCCTTCACCTCGTTCTTCTGCCTCACATTCACACTAGGCTAAATGCTTTCCTCTGGGCCAATGGGGAATTTTAGAACTATTCTCTTGAGCCAAGTTTATACTACGATATATTCTCCGAACAATATTCCCCTTTCCTGCTGAGGGTTAACATTCAGTTTACACACATTTCTGTTTTATTCCCCAAATAATTCCATGGAATTAAACTTCAAGAATTCCCAGAATTATTCAATCCTAGTTGTTTTATGGTCCCGCCCATTACTCAATGGAATATGATTGGCTAAGACATCTGTCAAACTGAAACACTGTCCCATGGACATTAATGCCGTGTGGAGGAGTCGCTATTTCACCCAGATACCAGTGAAGGGAAACTCTGATTGGTCCATTTCCGGTTCCATTATTAAGTATTAATAATGGGTGTATATTAGTTGTACTCAAAGAGTTTTCATATTTATTCATGTTGTCTGTAAGTCTGCGCATGCCCAGTCTCCTCCCAGTGCAGTCACTCACCTGCATGTCACGGATGTGGTCTTTGTCCAGACTGTGGACCATGTCCTCGATCATCTTCTGCAGCCGTTCTTGACTCGACTCCATCCTCACTGGTCTTTCTTATCAACAGTTAACTGTTAACCCGCTGTTAACCAGCTGCAGCCTGAGGCGTTTACGGACCCGCTGGCAGCCTCGTTATTTACTGAGAGAATATGATGAGAAGGTCACCACTAGTTCTTCCACTCACTACCGGCTCAGCACGAGACGAGTTTATGGCACTTCCGCTTTACTTCCTGACCGGCTCTAGAAAAAAAAACATTTTCCGTTTGTGAAGTCGAACTTCAAAATAAACACCGGATGTTCTTGTACTGTTTCTTGAATTTCCAAAGTCACGACACTCGATGGGGAGGAAAAGAAAACCTCCCATCATTTTGAACAAACTTAGTTAAGAATAAAACAAAGCGAGAAAAAACTGAAAAGACATCCGTGTTGACGTTTCTGGGATTTTATTTTGAAAATGAATATGACACCGCCCGGAAGTGTGTCCCGACGCTCGCTCTCTTCTCAGGTTCCTGGGACATGAGTCAACAGTGAAGTTGGTCCAGTCAATTGGTCTTCACTAACTTTGTCTTCACTTCTTTATGAATGATTTTCAACATTACTTTGTGTTCGAACTACGACTATTCTACTCTTTCTTCTCATTCGTGGGTTCGTGACTAACAAGTCTCCTCCACAACTTCCTGGATTCCACACCAGGCTGATCAGTTGGTCCCGGTCTGTCTTTCAGCCCAGTAACCTGGTTCTGGACAGACTCTCTACACGTCCATGACACGGTCTCCTCCGTGCTCAGGTCTGTCCACCATGTCCCCGACGGCGCTGCTGCTCCTGGGTCTGTGGCTCAGCGGGACCAGGAGTCCGGCTTCAGCCTCGGAGGTGCAGGAACCGCCCAGGAAGATCGGTGAGTCCTGGACTCCGGACCGGGTCCACTCCCTTCACCGCTGCTGCCGCTCCTCGATGATGAACCTCGGCGTAGACCGAGAAGTGTCGTCACAGGAAGTGGGAGGGTTTTTTTCTCTGTTCACTTTGTATATGTGTTACCCAACCCTCGGGTCGCGGACCTCGGACGATTAAAAATAAAACAAGAGGACTCTTTCCATTCTCTGTTTAACTCTAGGACGCCCTCGAGTGGTCATTTTGACACCCACTGACACTTGAGCTCAGGAAATAAATGTCTCCATAACAACCAGACTGAGACGTTAGCTGTCAAATACTGACCTCACTCTGCCACTCGAATCCCCCACCTGCCAGGTTACCACTGAGGTCCACTGCCCCCTGTTGACCGTGGTGGTGGCTCAGTGGATCACAGTAACCAGGAGTTTCCTGTCCTTCGTTGCATTTGTGTAAAAAAGATCATATATATATATATATACTGTATATATTTATATATATTCTTTTGGACCCATAGTTGTTCTATGTTTAAGTCTTAACAGTTTTTTCCAACATAATTCCTGGTGGATCTGGTTCTTTCTCAGATGATGACGTCTGTCTTAAAACATCTCACTGATCCTTTTCCCTCCTCCTGTGGCTCAGCGGTGGTGGGAGCCGGCATCGGTGGCACAGCGGCGGCGTTCTACCTGAGGCAGGAGTTCGGGGAGGCGGTGAAGATTGACGTGTTCGAGTCCGGAGCCGTGGGAGGCCGTCTGGCGACGGTGAAGATCGGTGACCACGAGTACGAGACGGGAGGGATACGTATCCATCCTCTGAACCTGCACATGAAGCATTTCGTTGAAAAAATAGGTAAAAATTCACCCCTTGGAAAGTAGAACGCTCAGTCGGCGCTGCCAGGTCACATGACTCTTTGCGTGTTGTGTCCGTCAGGGATTCCTCCCAGGAAGAACGTGGCCTCTAAGACGGCCATCTTTGACGGGAAGGAACTGGTGTTTGAGGAGAGCGACTGGTTCATCGTCAACTTCCTTCGAATGCTCTGGACGTTTGGCTTCAACCTGCTGCGGATGCAGATGTGGGTGGAGACGGTGTTGGACAAATTCATGAGGTACGGAGGAAAAACTCACAGTTGTTTTCAACTCTGATAAATGAGGACATTGTCCAGACATACTGACCTGGTAACATTTCTCCAGACAAGGTCCAGATGATCAGAGATGATCTGATCTGATCTGATCTGATCTGATCTCCACCATATGGACAGATACAGTCCGCGGTTCTCTGGTCAAACCGCGGCAGGAGTTCGTGACTCCAAACGATCCACTGGTTATTAACATGTAGATGAACGAGACCAGCTACAATGCTGCCCCCTAGTGGTGTTGGTCTTTCATGTACAGCTGTTTCCCCCCCAAACTATTGATGGACCTCATTTAAAACGCTCCTTCCAAACTGTCCCCCTGACTCACAGCCGTCCAATGTCCAACAGTAGCCTGTGGGTCAACAGCCCCAACATTCGAATTCAAATTGTTTGTTAAACAGTTTTAATGACAAAACTCTCATTTATCTGGGCTTTTCTCCTGGTCTTGAACGCCCTCTGCAGGATCTACCAGTACCAGCAGTTTGGCTACGCCTTCTCCAGTGTGGAGAGACTCCTCCACGCCATGGGCGGAGACAGTTTCCTGACCCTGATCAACCAGACCCTGGAGGAGGCCATGATGGCTGAGGGCTTCTCCCAGACCTTCCTCAACGACATGGTGGTGCCCATCACACGGGTCAGCTTCGGCCAAAGCGTCCGCATCCACGGCTTTGTGGGTAAATATTCCCTCAGCTCGGCTGCTTCCATCCACCTTTCGTGGAACGTTGACTCTCCAGACTTGTCCTCCAGGGGCGCTGTCTTTGACTGGGGCAGATTCAGCCATGTGGGCAGTGGATGGAGGCAACAAGAGGCTTTGCTCAGGGCTACTGTACCACAGTAAGAGTGAACTGATTCCCGGCACAGTGACCTCTGTTGGCGTGGAGGTTCGACCTTCGAAGAAAGGTGAGGTTTCCGTTTCCTAACCTCTGGTTCCTGGCACTAGGACAGTACCAGGAGCTACATAAGTTGCACTCCAGGACAGTGGGAGAAAAACAACCTCACCAAGTGGTTTAGTCTGTAACAAGGTTCCCTGAGGACAAGTTCTAGTCTGTGAGTCACCTGGTACCAGGCTTCAGTAACTACAGTTCTTCAGTTCAAAAAAATCCGGTCATTCAGAGATAATCTGTCAGAGTGAAGTGTGACGGAGGTTTGATCTGGAAAATCTCCTGGTCCTTCATCCATGGTCCTGTATGACTGGTCATACAGGACCATGGCTGGCTGGGGTCGTGACCCACGGAATCCATTCCCCGACATCAAGCACCGATCGGACGGTACCAGCTGTTATTGTGGACCAGTCACATCACGCCAATGACGTCAGCACTGTGATGCTGTGTCCTTGTCTCTTTTCCTGACTCTGATTGTTTGCTACACTGCACAATAGCGCCCCCCCTCTGATTGCTCCACAGACACACAAGGAGAACAAAGGACCAACTTCCTTTGCATAATCGAGTCGCTGATGTTTAGCTAGCAATGTTTTGAAACAATTCATCCCTCATATATCATAATCGTCAGATTGCCGTGGGATTTGTTGGTTGAACGTCCGTCAACCTTTTTCTGGTCTTGTTTCATCGTTAGGTCCATCAACCAGCTTCTACAAAGTCAACTATGTCGGCGAGTCGGGCTCAGCTTACGCTCTGTACGACATTGTGGTTATTGCTACTCCTCTCCACCAGGGAATGTCGGACATCACCTTCTCAGGCTTCTCCCCTCCGCTCCCTTCCCACTATCCTGGACGCTACCACCAGACGGTGTCCACTCTGGTCAATGGCGTACTTAACGTGTCCTACTTGGGGAGCGCGCAGCCGGCCTCGGACTTCACGGTGTCTGAAGTCCTCACCAAAGACTCCAAGGACTCCGTGGTCCACAGCCTGGCTTCTCTGGACCCTGTGCACGTCCCTCAGGGTTACCGCCGTCTTCCTGCCAGTCACTCAAAAGTCTGGAGGCTCTCGTCTCCTCGTCCGCTGTCTCAGGAGCAGCTCCAGAACATCTTCGTCTCCTGGGACTCCGTGTCTGAGAGCCGGTGGTTGGCCTACCCTGCCTACCGTCCCCCGCATCGTAAGACCCCTCCCTTCATCCTCCACGACCGCCTGTACTACCTGAGTGCTGTGGATTGGGCCGCTAGCACCATGGAGATGAGCGCCATCTCTGCCAGGAACGTGGCACTGCTAGCCCACCACCGCTGGCATCAGCGAGGCACCAAGATTGACCAGGAAGACCTGCACACCAGACTGAGGGGAGAACTCTGAGAACCAGGGTCAGTGGGTGGGATGTTCCGCAGGTGACTGTGCTGCACTGGGAAGGCTCCAGTCCAGGGTCCGAGTCCGAGTCCGGGTCCAGGGGCTTTTTTTTTGAGGTTTTGACCAACGTTTGTGTTTGTGACCAATCATTGTACTTGAAGAAATTGATGAGATTTAATCGGTACTGACTTGCTGTTTACAACAGTGATTAATCCAGCCAATCAGCTGTTTCCCTTCTTCAGCCACGGAGGCACTGAAACATCAACCACTTTCATCATAAAAGGACTTCTTGTTATTTTTAAGTCACTGTTTAACTAGCTTGCTAGCAGTAAAACCACATGACAGCAACACTGCCCCTGCTGGAGAAAACTTGCAGCAAAAGGAGCACAATTACCAGCAAAATTTGTGTTTTTTTTTCTATCCTGCATAAAACATGGCGCAGCAACCAAGATCAGCCTCTAGGGGGCGTGTGATTTTTCTCTGCGATTGTTTCCTGCTGATGGTGACCTCCTTGACCCCTCTACCTCGTCGCTCACTGCTGCCTTCATGTGGCCACTGATGTATTTTTACAGATGAAAAAACAAAGAAAAAGATCAAATAAATAATGTATTTTTCTAATCTTTTGAAATAAATTCATATATTTTCTGATGTTATTGGTGGGAGTGGAATCAACGCAGTGCCTTGACGTGAAACTCTGAATCTGTTTGACTCTCGATAGAATCAAACACCTTGATTCTGTGTCTTTATTATTAAATTGTGCCAAAAGTTTTTTTCGACGTTGCTAACAACACCCGACTTTGTCGCTAAACTATTTGGACAATATTTGCTGACTGTTTCCTGAGCACCTAAGTTGCTTATCCTTCTAAACGTAGAGAAAAAAGCACCGCAGTGCGCCACCTGCTGTTGTCACTTTAACTGATCTACTGAGTTCTTTTCTGCAGCCTGTTTGTTTGTGAAAAGAAGAAAATAATAAAACAAAATATGACTTGGAACCAATCAGAAAATACTGTTGACAACAGAGTCTGTTGTGTTTTCTCTCAGACCACAAAGAAAGTTTTAGGAATAAAAAGTTCTTCAAAACGATTGATTGATTTCATGAGTCCTTTTTCAGAAGACATAATTAATATAATTAATATCATTGTTGTAGTGAACGGCAGCGAAAGTGAAGAGTGTTCAGATCTGTGTACCATGGAGACTAAACATCAACTCCACAAACACATGGTCCAGCACAGGAGGGCGCCCCCATCAGGACAGGACTCAGAAGTTTATCTCCATCTCAAACAAAAGGGGGCGCTATTTCAAGGACTGAGATGTGCATATTTTGGACAAGAAGGACAGATGGTTTAAGGAAGTCATCTATGACCAACCGTGTCGATGAAGGTTCATTTTAATTTTTTAACTTTTTTAAGACAGACATGTAAAATGTCCATTATGCATTTGACTACATTTTGGTGAAGACTTTCAACATCTTTTTAAAGAATTTGACCAAAAATTGAACAATTTTATATATTTGTCATAAATTTTGAAAAACATTGTTTTCACTAATCTAGCTTTATGAAATCATGGAAAATTACGATTTTAAAACAAATTTTTGTCAAAACTTTCAACATTTGACCAAAGTTTACACAAAAACTTAAAATTTGGACAAAAACGTGAAAAAAACTTAATTTCTTTACAAATGTACAAAAGTGATACATTTTCAACACACTTTGGTATAAATATTTAACAACATTTGACCTAAAAATTGCACAAAAATCTAAGATTTGAAAAAGAAATTCTTGAAAATCCTCCATTATCTTTCATGAAAACATACGAAATTGATACTTTTCAAAATTCTCTTATTTTATGAGACACATGTAAAAATTATGCATTTTATACAAATTCTGGTGAGGATTTCAACATCTTTTTACAGAATTTGACCAAAAATTGCAAAAAATGTTTTGATTTTAACCATAAAAAACGTATTTTTTTCCCACTTATTTAGCTTCATAAAACATGGATAATGAAGCTCTTAAGACAAATTTTAGTCAGAACTTTTGACCAAATTTTACACAAAAACTTGGACAAAAACGTGATAAAAAGTGATCATTTTTCAACACATTTTGGTAAAAATGTTTATAGTGAAGGGTTGATCCTTCCCTTTACACTCATAGACTCTGTCTGTTCTACCACTGACCTTCATTCCTCTTCTCTCTGATCCAAATCTCCACCTCTCCAGGTTCTCTTCTAGTTGTTGTCTAGTTGTTCAAACATCATGGTCCATGGAGACTCCTGTCTGACCTCATCTGTCAATCTGTCCATCACCAAAGCAAACAAGAAGGTCAGTGAGGTCCCACCTCCACCATAAAGTCCTCTGTCCTTCCAACATCTCACCTCACCACTGTTGGACTGTTCTCATCCATGTCCTGCACCAGTCTCACATACTTCTCTGCCACTCCTGACTTCCTCCTACAGAACCACAGTCCCTCCCTTGTCTCCCTGTCATAGGACTTTTCTACATCTACAGAAACACAATGAAGCTCCACCTTCTGACCTTATCTGTTCTTCTCCATCATTCCATCTGTGGAGCTCTCTCTCACTATGAAACCATACTGTTGTTCTCAAATCTCCACCTCTTTCCTCAACCGAGCCTCAACTACTCTTTCCCAAATCTTCATGGTTTGGATCATCAACTTTACCCTCTGTAATCGCTACAACTTCCCACTCTTCATCCTCTTCAACAACTGAGACGACATCACAGTCAGATGATAGCACAGATGCTAAAACCACATCTACCAAACAACAGCTAAACATCTGGGTCCAGTGAAGGTGGTTCCTGTTGTCAAAACTACTTTGCTTGGAGTTTCTATTTCCTTCTTCTCCTCCGTTCTTTGGAGGTAGTAACAGTAACACTTGGTCGTTCCCAAAAACAGAAGGTGAAAAATACATTTTGAATAAAGAAAACTTTATAAATCCTGTAGTATTTTAATGAATAATAACAGGTTTGTTCAGACCTTCACCACTACTTCAGCTCCAGTCAACGTTTGTTCGTAGCTGTGCAGACTTTAAAACCAAATCTACGGTTGAACAAAAACCCAACAGTTTACATTAACTCTGGTTACTAAGTTACTGTAACTAAGTTACTGCACAGTTCCAGTTCCTTGTCCAACACAAACCAGTCAAGTAGAGAAGTGACGTGGGAGAAACATGGGGTTGAGTCTGGGTTAGTTCCACCTCCACCTGTGGAGGGAAGACAACAGACACCAGAGGAGACAGGTCAGTGTCCCATCCAGGACAAAGAGCAGCAGAGACCAGCGAGGAGGAGGAGGAGGAGCTTCATCTGCAGTGAAGTTGGACTGGAATGATGAAGATTTCCTCTCACTGTGATCACTTTACTTCACTTTGACTCTTCAGACTTTTACAGTCAGGACTGGAAACAGTTGGTTTGAACCTGAACCTTTTCACAACATCTTCACTAATATTTCTTCACATCTGCACCAGGTTGAACTTTGAGGAACAAGGTGATGTCAGAACAATAGTGAGGAGAAGATGAGACTTTATACTGACCTCAGATCCTCCAGTCTGTAGTTTGGACTCTTCACTAGATCAGACAGAACCTCCACTGATGAATCATGAAGGTTGTTAGAGCTCAGGTCCAGTTTCCTCAGATGGGAGGGGTTGGACTTCAGAGCTGAGACCAGAGAAGAACAGCTGATCTTTGACAACCTGCAGTCCATCAACCTGAATAAAGAAGAAAAGACAAAGAGAAAAGTAGATTTTCTTGAATTATTGAACATTTATTACAGATATTTGTGATAAATTTTTAGACTGGATTAAACAATATCAGGGAAGTTTAGTGTTCAGATATTATATGATCATCTTAGATATATTTACATTATATTCAGTTCATTATGTCCTCTTCCACAGATTAGATCAGATTAATATGATTATACTAGTCATTTCTTACAGTTGAGATTCAAATATTTAGATTACATAAAATTAGATTAGATCAGATTACAAATCTGAGGTCATATCCGAGGTGAAATCAGATCAGATTACATCAGATTATATTCTGCTGGATTGGCCCAATGACTCAGCAGATTCTAAACCACCAAACCAGTGGAGCAGTGGTGGAAAGTCTGTCAGTGAATCAGAAAAAGAGTCCATTTTGATTCCTGTGAAACATCTAGAGAGAAGACAGAGTGGAAACAATCAGAGTTTGGAACCAGAATTCATTCATTTAGAATCAGTGGTTCATCTGAGTGTGAAGATGAATCAGCTTCACTGAGACATTGACAACAGTAACAGTCAGTGAACTCACCACAGAGACTCCAGTTGACAGAGTGGACTCTGAAGAAAACCACACAGAACCTCCACTGATGAATCATGAAGGTTGTTAGAGCTCAGGTTCAGTTCCCTCAGATGGAAGGGGTTGGACTTCAGAGCTGAGACCAGAGAAGAACATCTGATCTTTGACAAACTGCAGTTCTCCAACCTGAATGAAGAAGAAAAGACAAAGAGAAAAGTAGATTTTCTTGACTTTACATTTAAAACAGACCAGATTATAACATTGGACTGGAGATCAGATTAGACCAGATTAGATCAGATGAATTGCATTATAATAGCTATTTAATTTAGTGTTTTTGTTGAGATTCAATTATTCAGATTAAAAAATGACTTTAAATCAGATCAATAATCTGAGGTTATTCCACATTAGTCCATCTGTTGAATTACTTTTGGTGACTCAGTTGGAGACGGAAGTGAAATGAGATCAGATTAGTCCAGCTTAGATCAGATTATATTCTGCTGGATCTGTCTCTTATACACATCTAATTATAAACAAATAAGAAAAGGAAT
>JAFBJS010005693.1:54320-64647 GCA_016785265.1 Paraplagusia blochii | reverse complement strand
TCCTAGGAATTAAAGCAAATACATGCATTGTATTTTCACATTTTTGGGAAAAGAAGAATTAGCTATTTCTTAAAAAAAAAAAAAAAATCTCCAATAATATAATTCGAGAGATATTATCAAGTTGATATTAGTATATTATGTAATTATGTAATAATCTTTATTGATTTTTTTCCCTCTGGTAATAGTGCTTTAATATTAGTTTTTTTTATTGGATAAACTGCTGTATATTAAGGTTAAAGTCACTAGATGGCAGTATTGTCGCTTATTTAACTTTTCGCATACTTATTCAATGGTTTGTATTGTGTTGAGTAAATAAATATATATTAGCAGGGCTAACAATAAATTCATATTGGACATTCCTAAAAAAGTAGTATTTGCTTCATACATTTTTGCTTCATCACATTCTAAATGCAAATAAAATAAATGAAATAAGTATATTTCCATTTACATTTAATGCCACAATTATTTAACATGTTCAGCATTTTAGATCATAAACTCAGGGAAGAAGCCCTATCTATTTATTTATATATTCTCTGCTTTTATTTAAAAAAAATAGATAAAAGAAATTGTTTAGTTGCTTGTTATTTTTGAATCACATAAAATAATATTGTAGCAAAAATGTTAATATATATATAATAAATGTAACTGTAAATTTGCAATTTAACATGAAAAGAGTTTTCTATATATATAACCCTGCAACATTAGTGTTGTCTTGGTAAAAACAAAACAAAATTATTTGCAATACTAAAAAGTGAAAAGTCTTGTTGCCACTAGTTTTGAGACGACTTTACCTTTTTACTAAAATGATAGTGCTGCCCCCTTGTGTTTGGCTTGTGGTTCTACATGCAGAATTCCGAGTTCCTTCCATCGTCGAACGGTAGCAGTTGTCTTCGAAGAAAAAAAACAATATTTACACGTAATATATAAAGAAAGAAAAGAAAGAAAACTTAAAAGGAAAAATAGCACAAGAGAAAAAGTATAGCAAAGGTTGCGCTGAATTCAATTAATATTGCGATAACCTACATCTACCACTAGATGTCAATGTTTTACCGGGTAAAATCTGTATCTGCTCCTGTCACATAAAAATACTGATCTCATATGGATGTTTAATGTTTTTACGAACAGGGGCGACAAACTACAACCTTATTTAATAGTGTTTGTTTTTTTAATCCAATATCAAATTTATTACGACTGAAAATAAATCTAGAACTACTGCAGAGCCACAAACATGTTAAAAAATTATATAAATTCAGGGTTCGGGAGAAAATGTTTAATTAAAGGCTACATTTCTAAAATGTTTGTAAATCAAATGTATTCCCAGAGCGCTGTTTGAATTTAAATTGTCTAACAGATGTGTTGGGGTTTACAACAGGGTGGAGTTGGTGTTTTTGAGGGAGTGGGTTTGACCGTCCTGCGCGCTCCTGTCTTGGTGTGTTGGAACCTTTTGTGCGGGAGCACGGCTGACGGGAGCGCGCCTGCTGCTAGATGGCAGGCAGCATATAAATATAAACGGACAATGGGCAGGAAAAGTTAATAAATGCATATAGTTTTACCTTATCACTTTTATTGTTGTTGTTGTTATCATTATTATAACTGTTAGATAATACTTAAACTCGTCCTATGAGATATGCTGAGGTCACCGGACGCTGTGCGTACGTTAAAAATAAAGTTCGGGAAATAACAGAATGGGTGGGCGTGAATATGAGTCACTGTCCAGAGGCAATCCTTGTCAGGGTCTTAACAAAAACACACACACCAGACAGGGACAGCGCTTTCAGCTTCACAAGCCAAAGTCATCAACAAAGATCGTCTAGCGAGGAGATTAGTTGTACACACAAAGTTATGTGGTTTACGGGGCCGATATACACGGCATATAACGTAATAATTGTTTATTTTAAGATGTCACCAGGACAGTAACACCTGATATATCTCTGTTTAATTGATAAGTGACAATATATCACAAAAAACAACATCCAAACACCGGCAAACAATTTAATTTTATATATTTATAGGAGCTACAGTGTAGCGGTACACTGGAGAACGGAGACCAGGCTCAAAAAGTACTTTCTTTGACAGTTACATTAAGAAAGAAACCAGCTAATTCTCACAAAACCAGGATTTATAAACCTAGGGTACCAGGTGAGGTGAGTGTGACTGAGATTGGCAGGACACAAGTGAGGTGACTAATTAACTATAATTTATCACACAAAAAGATATATAAACTGGACTAATATAGCTTATATCCAGGTAAACATTCGAACAATGGCACATGCGTTGCTCAAAGGTTCAAAAAACGATATTTAAGATGATTTTTAGGATGTTTCTTACTATATATACACTTTATCTTTAACTATATATTCTTACTGTATATACTATATTAAGGCACCCAGGATTGACTCAATTATTTTGGCTACTAAGAAACTTCTCTTCAAAGTTATATGAAAAAAGTTAATTATACTCATACCCAGCACACTTCGAATGATTAGTTCGTGCGCACAGCAGAGGGTTAGCCTGAGCTCGTGAGTTTTAAGGAGTCTAAAAAGAATCGTCGGAGTGAGAGGTTATCATCTCCTTCCATCTTTCAGCTGTCGTGTCTCCCGCCCCCTTGTTCTTTTACCTCCCTGTAATTGGACAAGTCGCTTACATTGCGTGACTTTCCATTGGCCAAGCCTGACGGGCGATGAAATCATATTGGTTAAAAATAGTTGGACTCGTGAGAGCTAAAAATAGAGCGGTATATAAAGGCGGCAGTTGCACAGCGTTGAGCTGTACTTCTCTTCAGTCTGTAGCCGGGGGAGAACGCAAGGAGAGAAGAAGAAGAGGGGGAGGTGGAGGTGGAGAAAGACATGCAGCAGAAGGCGGCGGAGAAGAGTGGGGGTTAAAGACAGAAACGGTCTCGTTATTCAACCACTGCAGCCTCTCACCAGCTCATTTCCTCACTTGTGTCGCAGCAGAAGCTGTGCTCGCTCTTACATGACGCCCGGACACCAGTTCGGGTGGAGGAGGCAGTGACGAACTTCCTTCCTCTTTGTCAGCTCGGTTGTTTCAATATGAGCTCATGCGATGTCACTCTGTGGAGCAATGACATTGAAAAAGTGGTCTTCTTAACGGAGCCATTGCTGTAGTTGTCATCTATATAAATAATATTACATCAGTGGACGAGCTTAGCCCTGTGTTGAATTAACTTACATTGAAACTCATGGTGACTTTGCCATGAGGCGCAATGTGTCAATTTCAAGAATGTTATTTTTATTTGTCTTGTATATTCCATACAGCAAAATGTGGCTTAAAGGTCAATTTCAACCCTCAGTTTTGTGTTGCTGACAACATCAATATATAACAGCAGTTCATCTGAACCACACCTTGGCAAACTAGGGCCTGTAGGCCAGATGCAGCCCGCTGGGGCTTTTTATTCGGACCTGCTAAACTTGTCAAATTATACTGTTAATTTATGCTTTTATTATACATCTGCCTTTTTCCTGTGGCATTTTCTTATTGGATACCTTATTAGATGACTACACCATTCTTCTTACTTCTCACAAATGCTCCATCTATCTGCTTCTGACCCTTGAACCCTGCATCACATTTAGGGACTCAGTGTGAGCGTAAAAATTATTGTGCATAATAAATCAGATTATTCGTGGTCATCAAAACCTGAATAAAAAGATTCCGGTTTACATGGTTGTGCTCTATTTATATTTTTATCTCACAACCTGTGTTCTTCTGACATTATTGAATAGTCAGCTAATATTAGACAATGGCTTAAAGACAAAAGTATTCGAGTGATGAATTGGGAGTGTGGGAAACTAAACATCGTCAGTGGAGGTTTGTGTAATAAATACTTTGTCCTGATCACATGTTTTTCCATGGTTGATTTCACTCCTCCACACTGCCTTGCACAACCACACAGCACAGATACACACCCAGAGCCTTAACACATTAGTTCTGAACATCCAGCATCAGTTTCATCCCACACAGGCTGAAGCTGCTTCACCTCAGCATCCCACACACTCCACTCTTTTTGCAAGACAACCATCAGTGAAACCCTGTACTGAAGTTCTCTTTTCTCAAATGATGTGTTCCCTGCAGACATTATGTAACTTTGTGGTGACTGTGAAAGGAAATAGGCTGATCTGCACAACACAATTGCCCAATGTCATAAGGATACTAATTTATAAAAACACTAGGGATAGGTAGAAGACAGGAGGCAGAGCTGGAGGTGGAGGAGTTAAAGATGCTGAGATTCTCTTTAGGAGATACAAGGATGGACAGGATCATGAATTAGGTGATTAGAGGGACAACACAGACAGGAAGGTTTGGAGAAAAAGCTAGAGAAGACAGATTGAGATGGTTTGGACATGTTCAGAGGAGGGACAGTGGATATATAGGTAGAAGAATGATCCTAGAGATGGAGCTACCAGGTAGGAGACAAAGAGGAGATTGATGGATGCAGTGAGGGAGGACATGGAGCTAGTTGGAGTCAGAGTAGAGGATACAGAGGACAGGGGGAGATGGAAATTGTGGACTCGCTGTGGCAACCACTTAAAAAAGAATAAGGATACTAATTTGTTACATTTATTCATGTAATTTAATATGTATAATTTCCCTCTGGGATCAATAAAGCATTTTAATGAATCTGGATTTACAGGTTTGCTCTGCACAGTGTTCTCTGATTTCACTTGTGTGAATATTAAATTGCATACATTCTAATAAGACAATCCACTGTGTGCTTATTTAAAATAATCACTTTATCAAAATGAAATAAAACATGATTATCATGCGGCAGAGCCAGAGTCAAAGAGTCCTGTTAGCATGCTGCTTTATGATAGCACTCAAGCCTCAAAACCTCAGAGGTTTGGATTACACTCAAATATCGATGTGTTTTACTATCAGTTGGGCCCGGTGTGGATTTTTACTACTGCAGTGAACCACAGATTCCCACTGATATAAACCTATTAACAATGTGCCTCAGTAATAAATTGTCTTCCACATCTACTGCTGCAGCGTCATGGTTTGACAATGACAATCACCCGTTAAAGACTCATCTGAGGGAGGCAGAACTAAAAAGATTTAGGAGTCTGCAGTGAAGCTTTAATGGCAAATGAGAGACTTCACTGCAATGTCAAATGCATTAAGCATGACATAATTAGGATTTATATTTATTTTTTGATTGCTCCACAGTTCTTATAGTTTCATCGCTTGGTGTTCTCTGCACATTTTCACCATCGACCGCTCGTGTTTTATCTGTGCCGTGTCCGGTGATGTTCCTACTGCCCGGCTGGTACCAAACACTTCACATCAATCAGTCACCCATTAATCCATTATTCATACAATGTGTGTGTAAGTGAACTCAGGAACTCATCTCATGTCCCACAGATCCAGACCCTAATGAAAACAGGCTTGGGTGTTATAGTAAAGTAATTTATTACACAAACCAAAGCTAGTTTACAAATACAGTTTCCAGTCCTGTGCATGTGTATAGTCGAGTATGAACAAACCCACAATTCATATTTACAGACTTTGCATACAGCTTGGTTTTCCTGCTCCTTTTTTTTTTTAGTGAACTCAGGAACTCATCTCATGTCCCACAGATCCAGACCCTAATGAAAACAGGCTTGGGTGTTATAGTAAAGTAATTTATTACACAAACCAAAGCTAGTTTACAAATACAGTTTCCAGTCCTGTGCATGTGTATAGTCGAGTATGAACAAACCCACATTTCATATTTACAGACTTTGCATACAGCTTGGTTTTCCTGCTCCTTTTTTTTTTTTTTTTTTTACGGGCACTGCTACAGCATCCAAAAAAAAAAAAAAAAAAAAGGATTTAAAATACAATAAAAACTAGAAATAAAAATGATTTGTACAATACGGAGGAAACCTGACTTGTTTTTTTTCATTTGTGTCTTTTCAGCAAAGTATCTACGGCTGTTCATGATTGACGAGTCATTGCGAGCAAACAGTAAATCATCTGACTGATTTTGTAAAAGACTAATAAAATAAACAGGAGAGACGACATGAGGGCGGTTCTCTAGATTTCACCTCCTATTTAAAAAAAAAAAAAAATACTGATAGACTCATAATTATGACAATTTAAAGCAGAAAAATACGTATTAAAACACAAAACTGGGTTTGAATGGGTTGTGAACAGGTTTCTGTGTAGGCCAGGAATAATAACAGGAGTTTGCTGATAGTCAAGAAAACGAAAGTCAACCTGCTTATTACACAGAAGGTCATGAAAGGCTGGTGACATAATTCATTTGTAAAAACAAAAGATCTTTCAAAATTCTTCAAAATAAGGGTTTCAACACGCACTGGATGGTTCATTAACCTGAATGTTTAAACCTCAGATCTTTTCCGACTGCCTCGTCTGACAATGCTGGCATTTTCATGTACAGAACACTCAAACAAGAACAATGTTTTTACTATTACTACTAAACGGAAGGTAGAAAGGTTTTTCCCATGAAGGATAAGATGCACGAACATCATGTATCACAGGCACAACTTTCCCTCAGACACCAACCTGGTCTTGTTTTTTTTTTTAGCACATCTGAACCACATGCATGCATAGTCGTCCATCCTAAATATGTATGTATGGACGTCAACATGATCCTCTCTCTTTGTCCATTGTCCTGGTCTACATCTAGGTGAAGATGAGCACCAGCAGTCATTAATGTGGAACAAGAAGCGATGGGAGCCAAGTATGTCACAATCCACCTGTCATTTGCACCACCCATTGGTTTATTCCCTTACAACGCGGAAAGGAATGTGACCATCACCCTGCTGAAGCCACAGCCCGCACAGGTCTGTTAAATATTGAAAGCAGGAAATGGAACAACGGTGTTGCTCGGCGATTGCAAATCAATTGGTGGTGCACTGAGACGACCTCTAGTTTTTTAAAATTTAAAACTATGTGACTGCAATCCCACGTGTACTTTGGCTACGCTGTAAGTAGTAAACAAATGGTCAGAGTACTCACAGGGCTCAGCTGGTTCGTCACTGCGAGTCCTGTAAACGGAGGATTAGCCCACTGAGTGGCACTGAGCTGGACATGAGAGCACGCTGCTCCACGCCTCCACCTCTCTGATAATACAACACACAAGACCCGAGCAGCTGACAACACATGACCACTGTTTCAACATGGTGGACTGGACTCTATGAAAAGATGAAACCTTTCTTTGCACCTTATTAAAAAAAAAAAAGAGAAGAGAGAAAATGACACCTGATTATAAATGATCCACCGCTGACCTTATATGTTATTTGTTGTTCATACTGTAAATCTCATGCACTTTTTCTCAAATCATTCTGTAATTTTTTTTTTCCTTCCTTTAGGAACCAGTGTCTTCTAATGTTCTCAGACAGTGCAAGAAGCTGGTGGAATTTCCCACTTTGGTGGTAAACCTACAGGTTCATATCCCAATGTTTACACTGGTAGCCATTTCCTGTGCTCCCTCGTCACTGATCCATCTGCTCACCCCGCCCAGCCCGGTCAGAGAATCCAGAACCCACCCCTCCCAGGGTAAATTCAGTCCGACAAACAGCCATTTTACAGCGGTAGTAGTTTACTGCTTTTTCCTCCCGTCCCTCCCCCTCTCCCGTCAAGTCACCCCTCGGTCCCGAGCCCCCAGCCCTGTGTGCAGTAGCCCAGGGGGGAAAAACCAGTCCAAATGTTGGCCATTTTAGAGCAGTACGCATCTGCTACTCTTCTTCCCTCGACGAGCCTGCAGCGCCGCCCTGGTGGCCATCTCAAACACCTCCCGCACACCGTCCTTGGTCTTGGCAGAGCATTCCATGTAACCGAACGCTGCGATTCTTCCTGCCATGTCCCGGCCCTCCTCTGACTTCACAGGCTCCTGGTAGAGAAAGATGAGTGTGTTATGAAGACACATCTACAAACACATTTGGTAATGGGTGCACCAGTTAATGTACCTTGATAAATAATCATGAAGATTTATGGTTTTGATTTAGCTTCCCATTCTACAATGAACCATGAGTTTCACCTCTATTAATTAACCTTTAATAAAAATAAACTACCTGTTTCATCTTGGCCAGCTCTCGACGTGTGTGCTCATCATTGCGCAGGTCTTTTTTGTTTCCTACGAGGATAATGGGAACGTTGGGGCAGAAGTGCTTGACTTCTGGGGTCCACTTCTCTGGAATGTTTTCTGTAAAGAGGATGATAAGTTGAAGGGTTTTGGCCGAAATCCTTTAATTCCAAAATCATGATAAAGATAAAGATGCCAAAAATCTATGCACAGGAAGTTAAATAAAAGATCTCGCAAATATAAGAAAATTAATTTTAACAAGACATTGTTAAATGAGTCAGTGTGACATTGAACAGCCAGACAAAGACAGAAATGAGTTTCCATATCAGTGCTGAAAATCAGTGACCAAAACCATTTCACTCAGTCAGCAAACACTGCTTTGGAAAAATATAATGTCTCTGTAAAAATGATGAATTGCAAACCGTAAAACAGTGACCCTTTGTTTTGGACACAATTGTAACTTCCTCTCATTTTGGTCCCTCCAATAAAGCGCTGTACTTCTTTTATTAAGCAGCATACACTTTATATAGAACACCTTATTAATGGTGAGAGATAAGAGCCTTCAGAAGAAAAGATATTGTCTCAGTATGAGGCTAGAGTACATCACAACCAATGACAAATGTGCAGTTCCCCCCCAGCAGTCACAACAGGAAGAACACACCATCGACAGGCACCAGAAATAACTGAACGGAAAGATGGGGGAGTCCAGAGGAAGGATGGTGATGGTACATTACATGAAAACATTCTGTTTTGGGCTGATCTATGTGAACTCACCCAAGCTGTCGGGACTGTCTATAGAGAAGCACATGAGAATGACATCAGTGTCTGGGTAGGAGAGGGGCCTCAGCCTGTCGTAGTCCTCCTGACCTGCTGTGTCCCACAGGGCCAGCTCCACCTGAAAGACACACCACAGATCAAGAAAAGAAATGTCTGCACAAGTGGCTCACAGAATATGGTTCTTTTTTCAAACAAACACCAGATTTTTTTCCCCCCTAATTTATCACAATGACTGTGAAAGAAAGAAGAATGTGCTCTATGGATGTTTGAGCACATGAACAATCCATCTGTTTTCACATCATCACAAAATACAAGTCCAGTGTCCAACTCAATTTCACATTGGGTCACAATTAAAAACTGTCATGAAGTCACAGGCAAGACTGGACATTTATTGAAAAATAAAATGGAAAATATTCCCCCTTCTCCAGATACTAAATGCAGATGCTCTAGTACACATTTAATACCATCTTGCGAGATAAATTTAATTACACTGTGGGCCAGATTTGGGCCCCTGACTGAGTTTTGTACCTGTGACATAGTAGCATTTGTAAAATCAATGAAAGATAAGCTTTGTGAGCTTGCTCACCTGTTTGCTGTCCACCTCGATGTCAGCGACATAGTTCTCAAAAACAGTGGGGACGTAGACCTCTGGGAACTGGTCCTTACTGAAGACGATCAAAAGGCAGGTCTTTCCACAGGCTCCATCGCCCACAATCACAAGCTTCTTACGGATGGCTGCCATCCCTGGAGACAGATACAATGACAGCGACAAAAGTTGAATTAAACAGCTCAAAATATATGTACTGGTTACTACCAAATCAATGTAAGGACATAAAGATTAAAGGCTGCCTATAAAGAATAAAGAACATACTGTGAACTTAGAACCCCGTTCCTGAACAGTTAATTCCAGGCAGTATAAAAAAAGATTATGAACTAATTATTGCCTGACATTTACGTGCATTGGGAACAGATATGCCAACCACCAGGTGATGAAATGACATTCAAACACATTAAAGAGCAACACCAGTTGAGTTCAGAGCCCTGCATGTTAGAAGCTATAAAGGCATTTAAAACCAAAAATGTTCACACTGTTTTCACACATTTTTGTTACTCTACTAAGGTACTATTTCACTCATTTATCCCATTAAATTTCACTTTTGTTCACTACTGCAAATGACATGCAACACAAAATATCTTTTGAAAAAGATCTATTTGTCTCTTTCAAACATATGCTTCCTACAATCTAGGCAGATTTCAGCAAAAAGTTAAATTACCACAGGGACACGTTATGCTCTGCGCCAACCTTTTTTGCAATACGGACTGATTAAATGTCTGGTACGTTTTTCCACAGACCAGTCATTAAGTTGTGGCAAAGAAATACCCCTTGATAAAATGAAATTTCCAGTGTTCTGAAAGATTTACCTACCTATAAAATCTTCCTACCCGAATTTAACTGTGCACACAACAGGGATTTCTCAAGTGCACACAGCCTATAACTTTCTGCTA